>JASDQU011177270.1:6285-20215 GCA_032191745.1 Picea mariana
GATTGGGAATGTTGTATATATGATAGAAAAATCACAAGTGGGTGTGCATTCTTCTTAGGAAATTGCTTAGTGTCCTGGTTGAGCAAAAAACAATCATCAATCTCTTTGTCTGCTGCAGAAGCCGAATATATTGCAACAATGTCTTGTTACACTCAAGTTCTATGGATGAAGAAAACTTTACAAGACATCCAGGTTTAATACAAGCAACCAATCTTCATATTATGTGACAATACTAGTGCTCTAAGCATTTCTAAGAACCCCGTCATGCATTCAAAAATAAAACACATCCCTATCAAGTACCATTTTCCAAGAGAAAAAGTTT
The DNA here is from genome assembly GCA_032191745.1 of Picea mariana. Lineage (NCBI taxonomy): Eukaryota > Viridiplantae > Streptophyta > Pinopsida > Pinales > Pinaceae > Picea > Picea mariana. Next base: position 6,608 of record JASDQU011177270.1, read on the forward strand.
CAAATTAGGTTGTTAAATTGGATTACGTTCCTACAAAAGAACATGTTGCAAACATTTTTACAAAACCACTTCCCAGAGATACATTTGAGTATCTCAGACATAAGTTGGGATTTATTTCCATTCCTAATTAAATTACACAAGCTTCATCAAAAGTGGGAAGTCGATGGGAGCACAATGAAGAAAAAAGCATAGTCTAAGGGGGAGCAACACAACGATAAGGAACTATGCAGAAAAATGAAGCATAAAGATAGGGGGAGAAATTTCATAAAGCAAGAAAAGGCCACACAATCAAAGGGGGAGAATTATTTGTTTTCAAAGGTGTACATAGTTAGGAAGTGTGTTCCTTTTGTCATTAGTTTCAACAGGGAAGAATAATATTAAAACCATGTGGTTTTAGTAGTACAGTGACAAGGGGAGCAACTCAACAATAGTGTATAGAAGTATTTCCAACAAAGGAGGAATCTAGTAAATAATTTTTTGGTTTTACTAGATTGCCATCAATGACAAAGGGGGATATTGTTGAGAAAGATTTTTCATTGATGTCAAAGTGACTATTGATTTGGTAGTATTGATGAGGTGTTATTGAGGTCAATATTTGATTGGTGTATGGTTTTCAAATAGTCCTTGAAGCATGTTAGTTTCCAGTATGTTTGTCTCCATCATGTCTATCAACGTGAATGTTTTCTCGCGAGGATCATGCTCCAAATGGAAGTTTACCATTCATCTTCTTGCAAGCATTTAAAGCAACCCAACTACTGGAATTCAGGTTTCTAGTAATAACGTATTGGTAACGCTTTATAAATATTGTGAAGTATAACTACATGAAGCAACTCAACTGCAATAATTCAAGATTTCGGTAATAACATGTTGGGAATTCAAAGCAACTCAACTACAAGAATTTAGGATTTCGGTAATATCATGTTGGGAATTCAAAGAAACTCATCTACAAGAATTAGGGATTCCAGTAATAACATATTGGTAACATTTTGGAAAGTTATGAAATCGTTTTAACAACCATTTTTCCAAGGTAGGCCAAAGAATATCTTAACCATGTGCTTTTTTACCACGATGCGTCAACATCTCTTGCAAATAACTTTTGAATAGATCAAGATGAGTTTCCTTTACATTGGAGGGAAAAAGAAAAATTGTACATGTTTGAAAACAAATTGGTTATTTCCACTACGTTTGGGTCCACATATGATTGAGATGATTTGCATTTATAACGATTCAATTGATGAGAAGCAAGTAGTGGTGAGTGGAGTGTGATGATAATGTGAAAAAGGATTTGAAATCGTGTTTCAAGGTTTGTTGGAGGTTATGGGCATGTAAGACGCAAGTATGGGGTTTAGGACTGGACATAATGTAATTTTTATTGCAGGTATGTGTGAATGAAGCATGTTTTGAATTTCTAGGATTTTAAGTTGCATACATTGCAAGGAATATTTTCTTGCACTCTAAAGTTGTAGGAGTCTGGTAATAACAACTACAGGAATAACAGAGCTACAAAAATCATATCTATAGGAACAATAAATCATAACAACTACAGGAACAACAGAGCTACATAAATAACAACTACAAGAACAACAAAGCTACATGAACAACAGAGCTACGAAAATCATAGTTGCAGGAAAACTAGAGTTGTTGTCTTTTGCGAAGAAAATAACTATGTGCATACAAGGTCATTACATGGAAATAATTGGTTAGTAAAGTATGAATTACAAATGGTGAGTAATGCACTAAAAATAAAATTGCAGATGTGTGAGAGTACTAAGCACTAAATTTGTAAGTAAGCAAATTGTATAAAACAATGAAGAAACAAAGCAACGTCTCTGTGTTGATGTGATATATGAATATATATACTATGAAATGAACAAATACATAATGCAATGAATATTTACATAGTACAAATTGAGAATCATTTTTACTGCAGGGCGACAGGGTGGTGTAAGGAAGAGGATTAATGTCATCAACAACTTAACATGTTGGTGCTTGGAAGATTAGCGTCTGCAGATTGTAAGTGGATGCTTACAACAAGGATTCGTGTCCTCATCTTCTTAACGGGTTGGTGCCTGGCAAGTTGGTTCTTGCATATTGTAAGTAGTTGCTTATAGTGAGGATTGGTGTCCTCAACATATCAATAGGTTGGTGCTTGAAAAGTTGTAAGTGGGTGCTTACTACATGGATTGATGTCCCTCACGGGTTGAATCTTGTAAATAATGTAACTCTTTATTATTATAAGAAAAAAAAATCATGGTTTTATCCTTTATTGTGTTTCCACATAAAAAATATGTGTATTGTGTCTTTGTGTTATGGTTATTTCTCTGCATTGCTTATGATGGAATATGTGATGACTAGTTAAGGTGGTAAGAAAAAGTAGTTAAAATATGTCCAGTACTGATTCACCCCCCCTCACAGTATTTTTGAATATTCCAACAAGAAGGAAAATAAATACTAGTGTCTATATACTAATGGGTTAACGGGTCAACCAATACTACTTGAGGCTCGGTTCTTGCAAAGAATTTTGGGATTCTAGGAAACCCTAAGGTGTACCTAGAAAATTCCCCCAAGAAAGTCTTGATGTTCCAAGATATAGATGGTGATAGGTGTGTGTTACTATCTCCTTAAGTAGTAAGAGGTATCCTTTACACCATCTTAAGGTAGGAGTTGGAAAAAAATGAAGCTTTTCCAAACTCAATACTCTAGTCTAGATATAGAAAACTAAAACCTGTAAGGATAATTTTTTCCTTATGAATCTCCTCCACTGTATCTCTTTGCTCCTCTTGTGGCTCCTTGCTAGATTTATCAATCCACCTTCACATGTTACAAGTAAAACCCTCTTGTTATATTCCTCACAAAAAAAAAAGTTCTCAAGAAAATATTAGGCCAAACTATTAACACAATAGAAATTAGTCAAATGATATATCTTATTCTCCAAAATCTCTTTACAAATTAGGGTTATGCATTAATTAAATAGGTGAGGTTCCCTTCTAAACCATGTGTAGAAAACAAGCCTTCCACCAGGGAGCAAAACGATTTCTAGCCTAGAAATAAAAAATTTAGAAGAGCTCTAGTTACGTAGATCAGGAAAAGGGACCATAGAGATCAAGGTGATCAACATATAAGACCCCCTTTCCAAAAAAATTATGCAAATGAAGACTTTGATCAAATGATCCAAGACCATATGCATTGTTGCGAAGATACAAATACATTTGTGTTCTTAACAAAGGGAGAACACAATCAATTCATGGATGAAAATGATGGTTTCATGCTGGAGAATGATGATACATTGCCTTTGGAAACACAGGAGTTCAGGAAAGGATATTACAATGCAATCATGCAGTTTCAAAAGAAATATAACCTCAGGAGTAGAAAGGTGCTTGGAGAGCCTCAGAAGACAAATCCCACAAAGGAAACCCAGGCGAATACTCCTTCTTTGAGCCAACCAAAGAAAGATAATTCAGCAAGGGACGCGACGGAGAAAGGAAAATCAAAGGAATAATCCCTAAAGAAAGTTCCTGAGGCAAGTAAGGAAACGAGCATCAAAGAGGTAGATAAAGCCCCTCCTACTTTTAATTTTGAGAGTGAAATGGCCAAAATCAAAATATTTGTTCCTTTTAATGAGCTAATCAAGCAGGGAGAGTATAGAAACCAGATCATTAAGATGTTAAATATGGAGGAAGCTCCCGACACCCTGAACATCTAATACGACCACCTTGCCATCTTATTTGGTCCATGCGTAGAATACAGTGGCGATACTGATGATGTTCCTCCTTTCTATCCTAGTCTCAAAATTCATGACATGACTTTGCATAACACCATGTTGGATTCGGGCGCATCACATAATCTCATGCCAAAAGTGGTCATGAATGAGTTAGGCGTGGACGTCACAAGACCTTATAAAGATCTTTTCTCTTTTGACTCAAGAAAGGTGAAATGTTTGGGTTTGATCAAAGACTTGGGCGTGTCCTTATATCAAATTCCATTGAAGAATTTGGTCATGGACATGGTGGCTTCCGACATTCCCCTAAAATTCGGCATGTTGTTATCCAGATCTTGGGTCGCAAAATTAAAATGAACCTTGCAGATGGACATGTCTTATGCTACCATCCCTGATTTTGGCCAAGAAAGAAGACTGTACAGAGAGGTGTTTCTCAAGTACATGGTGACTAGAAAAACCCAACCGAACAATCATCCTATCTACTCTTTCGACACCAAAGTTGGCTCCTCTATTTTTTGGAATGACTTGAGTTTTGAAGAAGGGGAACCAACAACTGTCATGACGGTCGAAGTCAAGGCCGAGAATCAAACAAAGGAAAGCACAGATCAGAGAAACCACGCAGGAAATGAAATGTTGAATATGAGCTTCGACGGAGCTGTCAGCAGGGAGGAGTCGGAGCCAGTTTGTGGATCAACCCTCCCAAAGTGGGCACAAAAATATGCTCTTACAAGCTTGCCTTTGATTGTACAAATAACATGGCCGAATATGAGGCACTAATTTTGGGTTTGAGAACTTTTAAGGAATTGGGCGCTAAAATGATAACAGTGCATGAAGATTCTGAGCTCATCATAAATCAAGTAAAGGGTATATATAAGTCCAAGCATCCTAGACTAAGAGCATATATAAATATAGTGATGGATCTCCTTGAAGAGTTCTTAGAGTATAATTTTTCAGTGATCCCCAGGGGGCAAAATAAAATTGTAGATGCCCTGACCACCTCAGCTTCGGTGTTCAAATTTCCAATTTTTAACAATAAGAAGTATGAAATTGAAGTCAAATACAGGCCCGCAGTACTTGTTAACATAAAATATTGGAAAGTATTTGAAGATGACAAGCAGGTGGAGAGATTCCTCCAAATGAGTGATGAGTTCGCTAACGTGAATATTGATGATGAGTGTTGTTGTGAAGAGGATGAAGATGCAACTACACGCAGTAACGAAGACCCATTTCAAAACCAGATGGTTGGAAGGGATATAGTGTAGCTAAAAAACAACATTATCCCCAAAGGTTTGGTCCCATTAGATTTTTTTTTTGATGAAAATGATGTAGCCACAAATCCTAGAATCACTACAAATGATGAATATATCAAGGATTGCAACATCGGTACTCGAGAGAATCCTAAGATAATCAGACTGCCAAAAACACTCAGTCCAAAAATCAAGCAGAGGTATATCAACCTCATGAAATATTTCCCTGACGTTTTTGCATGGATTTATGAAGAATTGAAGGTCTATGACACTGGAGTAATTCAACATGTAATCCCCATCAAGGAAGATCATAAACATTTCAAGAAAAATTTGAGACAAATCAACCCTTTGTTGCTGCCGCTGATTGAAAATGAGGTAAAGAAACCATTGGATGCTAAAATTATTGTTTCTTTGAGATTTTCAAAGTGGGTGGCTAACCTTGTGCCTGTAAGGAAGAAAAGCGGAGAAATAAGGTTATGTGTGGACTTTCAGAATCTGAACAAAGTGTCTCTAAAAGACAACTACCCGCTTCCTAAGATGGATTACATTCTGTAGAAGGTGGTTGGATCCCAGAAAATGTCAATGTTAGACGATTTTTCTGGTTATAATCAGATCATGGTGCACCTAGACGACCAGGAGAAGACAACCTTTACAACAACTTGGGGTACGTTCATGTATGAAAAAATGCCTTTTGGGTTTCTGAACGCTGGAGAGACTTTCCAAAGGGCCATGGATATAGAATTTGATGAGGAGAAAGACAAGTTTATCGTGATTACTTCAATGACATCACAATGTTTTCTGATTTCAATGAACAGCATCTTGAACATCTGAAGAAGGTTTTCCAGAAATGCAAAAAGTTTGGCATCTCATTAAATCCAAAAAAATCAAATTTTGGGATGCAAGAAGGAAAGTTGTTGGGACACATCATCTGAAAGGAAGGTATAAAGATAGACCCCAGCAGGGTGGAAGGGATTCTGAAGATCAACACTCCCAGGAGAAAGAAAGAAGTGCAATCTTTCCTAGGAAAGGTAAATTTTATGAGAAGGTTCATTCCAAATTTGGTCGAGATTATAAAGCACATCATGAATATTCTTAGGAAAGGTAATAAGATAAAATGGAATCCTGAAGCCAAAAAATAGTTTGAAGACATCAAGGTGGCGCTAACCAAAGCTACAGTGTTATCCAACCCAGATTTCACAAAGGAATTTATCTTATTCTCCTTTGCTTTAGAACACACCATCGCTGGTGTCTTGTTACAGAAGAATGAGTAGAATTTCAAAAATCCTATAGCCTATTTCAGTAGGACATTGAGAGACTCCCCACTAAGGTATGATATCATGGAAAAACAAGCATATGCCTTCGTGAAGTCCCTCAAGGAATTCATGAATTATACACTGCATTCTCGTGTCATCGCTTATGTGCTTAGCAATTCTGTCAAGGATATCCCGACTCATCCCGACCCTGAAGGGAGAAGGGGTAAATGGATCACAATCATGATGGAATATGACCTCAAAATCAAGCCTACAAAGCTGATTAAGGGTTAGGGGCTTGCAAAATTGATGGCATAGTCGAATTGTGATGTCTTGGGAATAAATTTCATTGCTGAACTATCGGAGAATCCACAAGAACAAACGGTTCCGCAGGTATCTCAGAAATTCATCGATTAGCCTTGGTATGCTGACATTGTCTACGTGTTAAGGAATTTGAAAGCTCCTCCAGGTTTGAGGAAAACCAAGGCCATATTTTTTAAGCTGAAAGTGGCTAAGTTTTGCATCCTGTACAACTCTATGTATTGGAAGGATCCATGAGGGATCTTGCTGAATTGTTTGCTGGAGGAAGATACAGAACAGGCTATGAAGGAGTTCCACAAATGAGACTGTGGGGGGCATCATTACTGGAAGACAACTGTGCACAAAATATTGAGGGCGGTATTATGTTGGCCCAGTATTTATGCGAACGTATACAAGGAAGTTTCCAGTTTCCACGAATGCCAGATATTCAATGGGAGAAGGAAGTTGCAACCCCTGCCTTTAAATCCTAGCTCTGTCGAAGCACCATTTATGCAATGGGGTCTAGATTTTATAGGAGAGATTCATATGCCATATTAAACTCAACATAGATGGATACTAATGACCATGTACTACTTCACCAAATGGATCAAATTGGTCCCCACAAGGCAAGCTACTGACAAAGTTATCATTCAATTTTTAGAGACCAATATCCTCTCTAGATTTGGTTTCCCAGTCAAGATCATCATGAACAATGCAGCGGTGTTAAAGTCTAAGAAGATGGAGAAGTTTTGTAATGATTACAAAATAACTTTGGGACATTCTACGGCTTATTACCCATAGGGTAATGGATTGGCAAAATCATCTAACAAGAGTTTGACCAGGATTATTAAGAAACTCCTGCAGGACAACAAGAAGGCTTGGCACAAGAAGCTTATCTACGCGCTATGGGCCAACATAATCACTACCAAAAATTCCATATCCACATCACCTTCCCAAATTGTATATGGTGCAGAAGTAGTTTTCCCCACCTCATTGGGATTTCCAGCCAGGATATTGCTGCAAGAGCAAGAATCCAAACCAAACGACGCTCAAAGGAGGATAAACCAATTGGTTCATGTGCAACAAATGAGGGAACAAGTTTTCAACCAATCACAACTTCACCAAGATAGATTGAAGAAGATTTTCGACAAACACACTAAGCAAGAGGATTTCAAGGTAAATGATCTCGCACTGAAGTGGGACGCGAGGAATGAAGACAAAGGGAAATATGGAAAGTTTGATCATCTTTGGATGGGGCCATTCAGGATTGTCACGTATCACGGGAACAACACATATTTGCTATAAGAACTTAATGGAGAGCTCATTGGCGGGGGACCTATGAATGGAAGATTCCTTAAACATTATCTGGTTTAGTAAGTCATTTTCATTTTGTCATGTCATTGTAAATAACCATTTTTTATTTTTTCAAAGAAGGCGTTTCGAGTCAGTAGTCAATAGAAAATTGAAGCCCAAAGTGAAGGCCCTACATTTATGCTGAGTTTGGTCGTGACTGTGTAAAGAAGGTCTGGGATAAATCTTTTTTGTTATTTTAGAGTCTGCAAATCAAATAAATCCCAATGGCTAGGCACCTGATTTGTTGTTCTTTGCCACCTCACCGAGAGAATAGCATCCCCATTGGAGCCAATAGTTAGCACCGTAATTTTTTCAGTTAGAGTCAGTCCTAGATGAGTCGTAGTTCATGTGTCAAAGTGTGTGAAGTCAGGTACTGAATAATAAATGGGTTGAAGTTAGAAAGTGGAGGTTTTGGCCCTTAGTGTCATGAAAGGGCATCGTAATTATTCATGTGCGACTTGTAAAGGTATTTTTCCCAAAAGATCGAGTCATGTCATAAAGAGGGAATTTACGTGCCAGAGGTCGAGTTAAGTTGTTGGAATAAAGTTCACGTCGACGAAAATAACGACCATCATCACCTAATTATGAAGTCAGAAAGGTTAAGAAACCACGACATTCATATCACGTATACTCTACAACTCTTATCATCTGTACTTTGCACACTTCAAAGTGTACCCGTCACGCGAGTTTGCTACACAAATCTTCAGTCTGCTTCCAAACTTCTTGTCACCATGGATTTATTGTCCTCTGCCATGATTCCATCCCTCACTCATTCAATTATAAATACCGATCACCCTGCATGTTTCTCCTTTACCTTCCGAGTTTGTGTGTTGTCTGTGATTTTTTCTGCAAGTCCTGGGTCTTTTCGTTGTGGGAAATCCAATTTCCATCGGTTGTGTTGTGAGTCTGTTCATTCAAGTTGTCACGTTTCCTTCATTTCCAGTCATGGTTTGAAGCATGTTTGAGTTCGTTGCGAGCTAGTGCATCAGGCGATAGTTCTTCTCATAGTCAATCTCTCTTCTTTAGAGTTCTTTCCTGTGGCGCTGAATTTATTTCCATGTCCAAATTTCGTGTCTCGCTACAAGTATATAAACGCCTTGCCACCATGCCATAATTTTTTTCGCGAGCCTTCCCTACTGAGATGAGCCTACCGTTTTTGTTTATCACAACGTTGATCTCCTTCTGTGCCGAAATTTTTCATAACTCCTGGCGACCGCGCAGTGAACTCCTAGAGTTGTTTTTTCTTGTCGCGCAAAGTTTCTGTCACTACCATTCTGACAGGTCTCTGTGAAGTATATCATTCTCCATTTTTCGTGCAAAGAGGGTTTTATCATTCATTACCGCACGCACAAAACAAATACACATTTACATCATGACAACATCCTAAGACATAAGGAAGAAGGCCCGAAATGGCGAAACCGTGAGGTCCAAACCTTAGGACTTACATTAATCAATGAAGATCCAAATATCAGGGCATATTTTGAACATGTCATATGTATGTGTTGTTGTCAGAAGATCAAAGGATACAACACGAAGCTGGATGGACAATTCTCTCTCAGGTTTAATGGGTTATGTGCGACCATTGTAGGAATCACATTCTAGGTGACGGAGGAAACTCTGTCAGCCACGACGGAGATCCCTCTGCGCGACGAAAGGTGGTCTAGGGGCATGCCTTTAGACGTATTATGCTATGAAGAATTTATCAATCCAAACTGCCTGAATGGGAAAATTGGAGCGGGCGTTTCTAGTCGGTATCTCTGGGAGCCTTTCCAAAATCTCCTAAAGGTGATTAGAAGGTATTTCACCTGTGAAATAAGGTTTGACAGAATATACCCACATCACATCAGGATGTTGATGCGCTTCACATGGAAAGGGCCTTTGAACTTACCTTTCTTCTTGCATTGAATCCTAGAAAGGATGGTAGATAGTGTCCAGGATTAAGCTGACCAGCCAAGGAAGAACTTATTCCATATATTATTGACCAAGTTGGTGGTAGTCGAAGAACTGAGAAGGTTGGGAAAAGACTGGGATTCATTTCTAATTTCAGTTGGCATCCCCAGGGACCCCAAAGGAGACTTCCCTCTACCCGCAGGGGAAACAACATTTCGCAATGCTGGGGAAATAATGGAAGAGGCCGCAATAAAAGGAAAGACAATAGAAGACTTGTCATCCCAGCAACCAACAACTCGAAAAAGAGGCAGACCGAGGTTGATTAAGAAGCTCGAGGAGACCCAATCTCGCAACGAACCGCGCACCAAGTCTACTGCTGAGAAGTTACTCATGCGTGTTGTTCGGCTAGAACCTATTGAAGGTTCAAGCAGGGGGATTAGTGAAAGATGGATAAGGTCGGTAACTGAAAACATGGAGATTCGGGAGTTGTCGCGGTAGCTGAAGCAAGCACAACTCTCTATTGCTGAATTGTATCAGAAAAATAGAGAATTGAGAAAATAGTTAGCAAAAAAGACTGTTGAAATGGCAACGTCGCAAAGCCGAGAAGGGAATGCAAATTGGCTCGAAAGACAACTCAGAGAAGCACAAGACGTAATCATTCAGTTGCGTGAGGAATAAAGGATGTCAAAGGAAATAATCACGGAACACTTCAAGGAATGTGGACCGACCATGGATAATGTCTGCACGGCTCTTGTCGGTGCTCAAACAAAGTTGAAAGGGAATGCAGTCTTGTGGAGACAAGTGAAGAATATGAAAAGATGAAATTGGTCTCTTAGGTAAACACTCAGAGTATTAAGGTTGCAGGTGAGGCTAAAGGCATGATTGACATGACCCCATTTTTTGAACGTGGCATTGAAGTTTTCTCCCCTAGTGTATTGTTCCCTACCGAGAAACAAGAAGTTTGATGGGCACCCGTGTGGTGGATATTCGTCATGAAGATATGCAAAAGTCCCGAGGCTTTGACGAAAAGATTCTAATGGTGGTGGTTTGATGTATTGCGATCCCATCTATGTATGTACTTCATGTTTACTATATATTCATGCCTTTCCTTTGTTTAAATTGGAATGTTTAATAATTCTAGAATTCATCACGTGGTGCTTTAGACTTTGCCATTTAAACTCTGTGTTTTCTTCTAAGTAATTCAGAATTCATCTTTAATGGTGATATGAATTTCTTTATGTACTCTTTCTTTCACCACATACAGTGACATTTGAACTGAAATACCATTGCATACTTAGCATTTATCCTCTCAAAGCTTCATCTGCTAAGTCATTAATTTCTCTTGATTTCAGGAGGTTGACTCCATAGCCCAAGGTTCAATATTTTTTTGTTAGTGAAACCAGAAACATTTCACAAACACAATAAATCTAGCTGACAATTCAAAGCCATTATCTGTTAGAGACTAAGTCTTAGAGAGAACCCTCTCTAGGTTGGAAAGGCTAGTTTCCAGTCTTAAAGTTGGTCTGTAGGTTACCTCTGTCATTTGTTTTCTCAGCCAAACAAATTTACAGAGTTCTAACACCATCTAATTTGCCTCACAAGGTATGAATTTCTTCAAATCTTCCAACAACTAAAATATCCTAGGGTAGGAAATGTTCTTTACTTAAGGGACACACATTGCTTAAAGGATGGTCTTAATAGAGGATCAAATAACTTCTCTAAAATGATGGCCTCGAAGTTAGTAATGATGCTTGGAAGAGAAAAAAGGTGTCCAAAAACTGCAAATCTTCAAAGATTCTATGGTTGTTATCAATTGAATTAAAGGTGTAAATGTCATAGAAAATTTCCTATTGAAACATATATTTGAGGAACTTAAGTATTTTGAGACTTCTTTTGCTCATGTTGCTTTTCATCATGTTTATAGGGAAAAAATGAGTTGGAAAATGGACTCTTAAAGGCTAGCATTTCCATGGCTACAAGAAAATGGTATATATGGGAGGTTTAGGTTGGCCATTCAAAACCATATGATCATCAATCTATCTTTTAGGTATTTTCCATAGTCACTTACTTTCAATGTTCCTATTAATCTCTCTTTTTTTGGTTATTTCTTTAATTAGTCCAGGTATCCTATATGAATGTTGTAGTTTTATTTTTGTTCTTACTTAAGAACCCAAGGGTAATTGACGCAGACCTACCGGCCCTTTGGCCTACGATCCACTCACAGGATCGTTTTTTATCTTCTTTGAGCCGGATTGGCTCTTTCGATTCCTTGCTGGAATCCCAATTTCAATCGATCCACAGGTCCTTTCGGAAGCTCTCTTGTGCAAACAACACTAGGCACGAGCTCCACTTCTCCGTGAGACCACAACGCTGAGACCAAGGCCCAATTCCAAAGGTGCTTGTTGCAACTTGCAACTCGCGAGTTCGTGAGTCGTAACTCCTGACTCTTCCTTCTCAATCCTGCGATATCCGAGATCACGAAATGGGTACAACTCTTCTTTTGTCAGCGCCTTCCTTGTGCGACCATCGGCTAGGCTAAGCGCTAGCACCTTTCGCTACTCGCACCTTCGCGATTTGTGGCGTCCAACCTTGGCACCTTCCTTTCACGAAACCCCGAGAAGTGATGTTGACTTTTCTCCTCGCGTTCTCGCTACTCACAACTTCGTGAGTTTCAATGTCGAACTCTTGTGCTCTTATCTCGTGAATCCCCGAGACGCGAGAGGTCAACGGGTGTTGACTCCTTTCACTAGGTAACACATGTCCGCCTGTCTATTTCCTGGGCCCACCTTGTGGTTCTGCCACGTGTCTCTTATGCCCAACTTCGGTACTTTGCTTCCCGAAGTGCTACCTCCTTTGTACCTTGACACCCGAAGTGCCGAGATCCTGAACTCCTAACTACTCCTTATCGCAACTCGCGACTTCGGGACTTTCGGGACAAAATTCTTGACTTCCTATCCGTCGATATGCCGAAATGACGAAATCCTGACATGTCGTCAACGTGGGTCCCACAACAGAACTTCCCACCTTTTTGGAGTTTCGGACTTCGCGACTTCACGAATCCTGATGCTAAGCTTTCGGCTCTTCAACCCATGAAACCCCGAAATGAGATTACATGAGTGATCCAAGATCAGATCCTACGGCTGTCCTAGCTCCTTGCGATTTCACCACTCGCGACCTGGAGCACCCAATCTTTGGACTCTCACCTTACGAACCTCCGAGTTCACGAGATCCCTTGATCTCTACCACTTGTCCTCCTACGATGGATGGCTACGATTCTCTCGTGACTTCGCCACTCGCAAATTTGAAGGACTTCCCTTTCTGACCTCCGATGTTCGAATCCCTGATATGGGTGATCTCGCGACACGTGTCCTCCTTCTAATGGACGGCTCAGATTCTTTCGCTATTTTGGGACTTCGCCTTTCACAACCTCGCGAATCTTGATGTAAAGGTTTTAAACCGTAACTCCCTTGCTCCTCTGCATGATCTGACGGTTCTCGGGACTTCGGGAATTCTCCACGGAGAATTCCGACCCTCCAATTCCTCCTTGACAATTCCTGCGAAATGAACAAAGTGTTCTTCCATGAAACTTATCCACCTGCAAAACAACGTCATTGTGCCTTCTTACAACACTTCAAGGCACTAGCCCTCTTGAGCTTCTCTTCGACAACTTCGAAGACTCTATCCTTCCTGAGCTTTCTCCACAATTCGAGTCTTCAAAAAGACTCATGCACGCACTCCCTGCGACAATTGTTCAAATACTTCCAAGTATTTGAACCTCTTCGACTTTGCGCACTCCCTGCGACAACAGTCTTTCAACAACTCCATCAGGTTGTAACTCTGAGACTTCACT
>JASDQU011177271.1:8212-19065 GCA_032191745.1 Picea mariana
TGTCATATGTGAGGATTCTTGTTTTTTTTCCTGCAATTCATTCACACTCTATAGTAGCCGAATAATACTCCTTTTGTTCCATTCTTCTTGAGTTCTTTATCCACTTTTCATTACTTTCCCTATAGCTCTTTATTGCTTCAGCCAACTTCTACAAGCTCTGTCATGCTTCCATGACATTGATATCAAATCCTAGGCTTGAATTTATCTGATTATACCTCTTATTTTGCAAAATGTGCAAGCAATCATTTTTGCTAGAATTATACGTATTATAGAAATTTTGTTAATTAAGGCTACAAGTCCTTTTTCTTCTCAATTATTGAAGAATTATATCACAATTTTCCAAATTCTAACAATTCAAGGTTATTCTCCTTTGAACCAGATTTGTAACAGTTATACTCATGTGTCATTCTAATCTCTAAATTGAAAGTTATGGCTTCCTCAAAAATCCATTTTCACCCCCATTTGTGCATTTTCTCCACTGGTGTAATTTTATTGAAAGACCAACTTATGTCAATTGCAAAAGAACATATGTCAGGAACTAGAGAAACTTTTGTATGATGCATATATAAAAATAATGACAAAGAATTCATAAATACTCTTGTATTTTCAATCTAATGCTCTAGTCAAAAACCTCAACAATCTAGAAATGACAACTTGGTCATTTTCACCCCTTTTTCCAAACTTAGAATTTTTAGCAAAAATGGYTATCTCTCAATATGTGCACTTTTGGAAAAATTTCACTAAACCAAAGTTGTTTGTCTTGATGAGTGTATAAAATGTCGAGTACATAAAATTTTCCAATTTTGTKATCCAAGGTCACTTTTCCTCCAAAAATATAAAAAAAAATCCCAAAAAAGGCTCAGAATAGTGGATTTTGGCCTATTTCAGCATCCTCRTTCCAATCCCCTGAGGATTTATTTAGTTCCTTCATGGGTTATTTTCATGTCTACTTTCTGGACTCTCTCCATGAATTTTTTCTTAATCTGGACCTCTTCCAATGATCTAGACCCATATATTTAAAAGTCATTATTTTGCAATTTCTGACAAATCCAAGTAGAAATGGGTAATGGACCTCTCTGACACTTTTGTATATCTCATCTCTGTAGAAAAAAACATAAATTTTCATCTCAATTTGACCTAATCTGCTCTATTTATGGCCAAAATAAGAAAATGGCTCCAGATTTTTTAGTTTTATTTTTTAAACTATGGAACAATTTTGCCTATGTGCAATCTGCATTATCGATCTCAAATCAAAAGAAATTTGAACCATTGATCTTCTTGGCCTTTCCAAGTTGTGGCTAGACCTCTGCAAGCCAGTTGAGACTCTTCTTTAGAACCTTCCCATCAGAAAGCTTCAAGTTGTTGGGGTACATGGATGTCTCCAAAATCCACAGTCTGAAACACTATCAGACTCTTCCCATTGGGAGACCTCCATCAGAAATGGGATTTCCTTACTTGTTGACCCTTTCAAAATTTGAAATCTGATAGTCTATCGAGCTTGCTCTGTCAGATTTCATCCATCGAAACCCTTCCTAAAGGAACCTTCCGACAACCCTCTTCCGAAGGCTCTCGAGAACCATTCTTCCCGAAGTCATGCACTTGATTTTCACGTGACATTCTCTGATTCTCTGACTCTTTATTACATGTCCTCTGACATGGTATGCTAACATGGTGGCTTGCATGGAATTCTCCTCCTCCCGTAGCACTTCCAAGACAACGTGCTCATATGATAGATTGAATGGTCGACAATCGTGCCAATCAATGACCACGATCATCTCGGGCTCCAAAATTGCGCATTAGTTACCTCAATCGGATTGACTTCATCAAGAACTATTCTAAATGAGCTCTTCTGAATGACATCTTCGTGAGATATGATGGCTAAGAATGACCTTGATTTATCTAATGGCTCTCGTTCTTTCAGGCTTCTTCCATCTAGATTCTCTTCTTCGGACCTCAACTCGCACCATGTTTCAACACTTTTCCAAAACCCGACTTCCGATGAATGGATAGGACTAGCCCTTGATACAATGAACCATCCTCATTCATTTGGCTCGCACCATCAGACTCCTTCCTTCGGTCTCAACCTCATGCTCGACTCCAAGTCTTTTTGAACCTTCTTCTCGAAGGACTTTCGAGAATGCCTTGTTATGATATTCTGCRATTGAATCTCGAACGTTTATCCTCATGATYGAATTAATATGGGTCATTGATCCATAAACTTCATAGTCACCATGAAAATAATAGGAATTCGACTTCCATGGATGAATTTTACTCTGCAACTTGCAATCTGACGCCATGAATTACTTCTTCAACTGCTTTGARGCACCGAAACTCGAAATCTGCTCAAAATCTGGGGATTTCACTTATGTTCCCCATTTTTCCCGAATTCATCACGGGATGAAATATGCAACCATGAATATTCTCAATTCATGTTGGTTCCTAGCCCATACAAGCTCAGTGTTGAACCACATGCTCTGATACCACWTTGTAACATACCCAACCACCAATCTGGGTCACGCTACCTCAAAACTCCCACYAAGAATGCTCTAAAACTAACTTGGAACATACCCAATACAACAAATACCAAAACGATTTTCCCATATATCGATATGAGACATACCCATTTATCGRGTACTTCCAAATTCTCCCTCTTAGATTGATTATGAATTTTTATTCCATTCTCTTRGATAAAGAAACATGGATTCAATACATGCAACTAACATGAACATGCTAAACCATCCAAAAAAGGAACAATATGCCATGCACAAGAAATAACCAGAAAGCATGCACATAGAAATACATCTCAGAGATAAATAAATACATAGGGGAATACACATTATACAGAAAACACAGAGAGCACTTATCTTTTCAAGTAAACATTCATCAACTGGTTGCAGACCAAGGATGTTCCTCCCAACCATAGACATTGTTGTTCATTCACTCTCAACAATAGTGTCACCCCTGAGCCAGGGATATGAATCCACACAAATGGGTCCTAGGCCAAATCTAAAACCATACCAGTTAGCTAACAAAATCTCATGTTTTCCCAACCACACAACAATCCTAATTTACATATCTCTTACCCTTCACCCTGCACAACCTAAATAAATGAACCCCTTTCTCTTCCATGCAATCCCTCAAGCAGTTCCATTTCTCTCCAGGGCTTCATTGCTATTGGTCCAGGAAATATCCATGATGGAAACTCCAAGGATTCTCAGTTGTGGACAGTTCTTTCAAAACAACCATCAATATCATGCACAAAAGCATCCATTCCCTTTTGGAATGATCAATAATTCCTCATAGCCATCTCAAAATGGCTATCCTCTTCCAACCATTCATTTCAAAGCTCCAACCAAGAGCACATGAATTGGCAAGAATAAGGAAGACGAGTGATGAAATTATTAACAATGAATGAAGAAAAAAGAACAATCCCCAAATATCCCATAGGCAGAGTTTATATAATTACCAGAACCAAGAACCACATGGTCTCCCCCCAAGAATCTCATGTAACCACTTTTCTCAATTAAAATGAGGATGGTTAAATAAAATATAATAAAAACACTTAGCCCCTTTATCCCCCTCTCTCGTGGAATCTCTTGTCCATGTCTGTCCCGCAACCAACGATGTGTATATATATATATTACATGTCTAGGCACTTTGGCCCCTTTCCAACTTTATTAGCTCACCAACCTAAGTCACATTTACATTATACATTCTAGTTCATAGGGGTTAAAATCGGGGTGTTACAGTTCCTTCCTTCTTCTCTTGTTAACTTGGGTAAGTGCTCAATCTCTTGTCTTGTTTTTCCTTTGGTTCATTGGCAAGAGTTTTAAGTGTTTGCTCAAGTTATAGTTGATCTTGTCAGTGAAGGTTTTTTCCTTCGAGAAATCCCTTCTTGTAGGGCCTTGGTCCTCTTATCTTACTTTATTAGGTTGGAGATTATTCTACATGTAGGGTTCTAATCTCTTACCATATTCCTCAAAATAGAAGTGACCAATTTTTGGAGGGGCATACTTCTTAACCCCATAATCCCTAATCGGATATAAAAAGGCACTAGTCATATATCCAACAACCAACCAAAAAAACCCTAAAAAGGAAAACTTTTTTTATAAGGAAATCTAACAGTGAAAAATCAAAGAAAAATATTTATTTAGATTTCTTTCATTGTCCAGTGTAAAGTTAATGGATTATTTCATTTCCTAGACATTTTTTTAACAAAAACTTAACTATATATATATATAAGTGTTTTGCCAAGGAAACCAACAGTGAAAAAAAGTACAAAAAGTGGCTCCTAGCCTGATAATAATTCTAAAACTAAAACAACATAAGATATAAGCCTACCCAGATTGCTACTTTTCTCTTTAGAGCTGATTACATCTTTATAAAAACTCCCTAAACACCACATAACTTTGCAATACATACATCAATTAGAAGGGACAAAATCCTGAACTTCTAGAGATCTAGGAGGGGGTTGGTACCCTTCCTCTATTTCCATGGGAGAAATGCCTCAATTGTTGGTACCCATTCCACTGTCAACGCCATCCTCTCAAGGTAGTATACTGTCCTGAACAAAAGATGCAGAAACTGTGAGTTGGGGATTGATCTGAGACTTCAACTATTGTATTTTTTACTCCATGATATCCATTCTCTGGTTGATAGTGACCAAGGCTAGCTCAGTATCTTGATTTTTTACAATGGACATATTGGCTAATGCTTGCTTGACGTCCCCAAATTTACTAGAAAGTTGGTGTAGGGTTGAGCTATTTTCCTAGGCGATTTTTCATGGCACCTGAGAACATTTTTGAAGTCACCCCAGGATGGTTCCATAAGTGAAGTCTACAACCAAAATGTCTGAATTTCCCATGATCTGAATTACCCAATTCATAGCCCCTAGAAATTACCAAAGAGCATCTGCATTGAAGAAATTTCAGGTGAATTTGACCATGAAACTTACCAGAACTGAGGGTGGGGAGATGAAAGATTGCTAACGGTCGTAAAATAGTCGAATATACAATCCTTTGGAAGAGGACACTGAAGAAATCTCTCACCGAAACTGGTAGACCTAACTGAACATTTTCACATGAACCAACGAGCAATAACTCCTCGTATATAATCTCAAAGATCCACATACCGCAACCAAGGATTCATTGTCATAAACCCTCCTCAATTGCAAAGTATCCAACTCTCGAGCCATTGCAACATCTCAAAAACTAGTTTGCTACGTGTTCAAATGAATGCTCAGACAAATGAATTTAATCCCCAAGTGTGCGGAGGGGGTGCGAAATGAAAATCCTGATTTCTGCCATGCAACCTGACTGTATGCATGTAGAGCGAAAGGGAGGTGAGTGCATTATGGAATATAATGTACCCCCCTTACCCCATTCACTATTATTTTCCCCTTTGACATTCTAGTGCCTTCTTTATCCCTTTGATCAACAAGAGAGTTCAAGTCTCTTTTTATAAGGTGGATTTTAAACACATCGAAGCTTGAACTTAGGGTGATAATGTGAGATATTATAACATTGAAGATGTTGCTCCCATATTGAGTTCTTTTGACAATCGCTTGGATCACCATCATTGAATCTCCAAATACAACAATTTTGGTGATATTTTGATCCTTAGTCATGCTCAAACCCTTAAGTAAATCATAGGCTTCGACAATGTTGTTTGAAGCCACCCCTAGTCCCCATGCATAATGAGTGACAACATTACCTTCGGTATCAAGAAGTCTCCCACCTGCACCTGCCACCCCATTTCCTAGACATATTAATCATAGTGTTTATGCTTAATTGTTGATATTTAACCCTAAGGAGGAAAATTTAGCCATACTGGATTAAGATTTAAGGTGTTATCTAACATTTTGAGGGTTGATCCTCAAATCTGGAAATTAAATTGTAACATTAAAAATCAGATTTGATGAAACCCTAAGGTTAGGGTTTGGTGATTCAAGGTGTTTTCTTTCTCATTCCTAGCCTCTATTTCATTTATAGGTTATATACCAAGCTTATTTTACATATCTAGAGGTGATCTTAATCTCTAATGTGCTTGTAATTTTTTATCTTTACTTAGATATCCTATTTGGTGAATTCCAAGTGATAACTTGTGAAACCCTAGGGGGATTCACCATCTATTTTACAAGTYCTTKATTGGTTAATGTTTATATATCTTTAGAACTTGTCTCTAACACTTGTTTCRCTATTATTTCATAGAATATCTCTTACCCAAGTGGAAGCATCTAAGAAATCTTGATCCCTTGTTCTTAATCTCTCTCTTGGATGGTAGTTTCATGACCTAAATATGAAATTTTTACATTTTGTTTCATAAATCAGATTTAGAAGTTAAAGGACAACCATAATAATTTTCTCTCTTAGCATATAATAAAGTGGCAAACACAACCACACATTGCACCTTTGGTTTATGCTAAACTCCTTCACTCTTTGTGCCCTAAAGTAGCTTAAAGTGGTTTTAACCTCTTGTGAGTTTTGTTTGTTGAGTGATAGACTTATACAAATCTGAAGTTGCTAAAGTTATTTATCATACACATCATATTTGGCACACACATCCACTAGCTCCTAACCTCGATTCAAGTAACAGGTAGAAAACACTACAATAATTTAGGTATATATGAAGATCCAAAAATTGCCAAATCAGAACTTCAAAAAAGATTTCTATTGCAACCCTTTGAAATTACTTTGATGTTTGACATCAAGCATAATGTACAAAATATTATCTAACAATTGCAAATTAGTTGTAAATTTATTACATCCAAAATAATGATGACAATGTCTAATAATGAGACTATGAAGAAGTTGCATTTGGTTGGGATGTAGCAATGTCCAATAATATGTCCAAACCTCATTACAAACATTAAAAATAAGGGTGAGGGGCATATAATACACATATAATAATGTTAATGTAATAGAAACACTAACAATTTAATGATAGTATAATAACCCTTATGGCCCCCATGGAAATAACCCCTATAATCTTTATGGTCCATTTATTAATAACAACTATAACCCCTAATGTCCTTATTCTAATCAACCTTATAACCCTTATAATCCATATTTCCCCCCATGTTAATTCAAGCTATGTTTTCCACACTAATAACCATTGCAATCCATATGGTCCTTGTGCTAATAAGAGGTAGAATCTATATGGTCACCATGCAAATAACCTTTATAACCCTTAGCCTCGAGGGTTAGCTCAAGTGGTCATGAGCCAAATGTCATATTTCTCCCCCAAATTTGGGGAGGTCATGGGTTCGACTCTCTTGATCCCCTTGAGGTTAGGCTCCATAATCAAGGTTGATCGTTTACCCTCTTTACCATCCATGAATCATGGGGGGAGTACTTAAAGGGTTTTACACAAGGTGTTTTCCTTTGAAAAAACCTTTATAAACCTTATGATCCATGTGGAGATAATCCTTATGGCACTCGTGCTAACAACCCTTATTGTGCTAATAACCTCTATGGCACTTGTGTTAATGAACCTAGTAGTCCTTATCTTAATAACCCTTGTGGTAGTTGTTGCAATAAACTCTATGGTCCCTAAGATAATAATCCCTATGGTCCTTGTGTTATCCATGTAGTTATAATCCAAACAACCCCATGTGTGTTAGTAACCCTTGTAACCTTTATTTTCCCCATGTTGACAACCCATATTACCTTATGGTCCCTGTGATAATAACTCCAATGGTTTGTGTGTCAATGATTGTTATAACATCTATAACCCCTATGGTCCCCGTATTAATAAATATTATAAAAATCATGTCAATAACCCCTCTAACCCTTATGGTCCCCATGTTACTTACCCCTATGATCCTCATGTTAATAATTAATATAGCCTGTGTRGTCTTCATMCTAGTATAACCTTTGTGGTCCTCGTGTTAATAACCCTTGAAACCTTCATGGTCCCCATGTTAATAAYYCTTATAATCCCTTATGGAATCTATGTTAGTAACCCTTATGGCCCATGTGTCCATAACCCTTATAACCATTATGGTCCATGTGTTAATAACCATTATAAATACTATGATTCTCRTGCCAATAACCYTTATAACCCCTATGACCGTTGTGGTCYTTATGCTAATAAAACCTATAACTTGTATGATTCCTGAGTCAATAACTTATGTGGCCACATTGMTAATAACTAATGTAGCTCTCGTGCCAATTTCCTCTACAACCTTTATAACTCATAAAKTCCTTTTGTTAATAACTATTATGACATATATAACCTCTATGGTCCTTATGTTGATAGCTTGTATAGCTCTTATAACCCATGCTCTCCCCAAATTAATAACCCCTTGGTCTCCCATGCTAATAACCTTGACAACCCATATGGTATATGTCATAGTGTCTATAATGCCTATAAACCCCATGGTCCTAGTGTTAATAACCTTGATGGTCCCCATGTCAATAACCCTTGCAAGCCATATGGTCATCGTGTCAATAACTCATATAACCCCTATTGTCCATGTGCTAATAACCCTTACAATCCTTATGTTAATAACCCTTATAACCCATATTGTCCTTGTGTTAATATCCTATATGGCCCTCATGCCAACAATTCTTATAACCCATAGAAACCTTATAGTCTTATGCTGATAACCCCTATGGTCTTCATGCTAAAATCCCTTATAACCCTATACCCCATATTTCCCTTGTACTGACACCTCCCATGGTCCCTCACTAATAAGCCTTATAATCTTAATGGTCCTTGTGTCAATAATGCATATAACCCCTATAATAATTTTGTCCACCATGTTAATAACATTTATAAACCTTATGGTTATTATACTAATAACTCATGTGATTCATGTCCTAATAACCCTTATAACCCTTATGCTTCTCACACTAATAATACTTGGTCAATCAAATAAGGGAAAAGGTAAAGGACCCAGCAAGGTAATAGAAAGAGTGAAGAGTCAACCTCGCAACCATGAAATAAGTACTTCAGTAAAATAAAGTGCTTTAGTTGTCATAAGCATGATCATTATGCATTACAATGTCTAGAGAAGAAGGGTAAAGGGAAGTAGCAACAAAGGCAGGTAGAAGTCTCTGCAAAAACTTAGATGAATGAGTTTGCTACCAAGTTCAAGAAGGATTTATTGTTAGTATCTTGCCTTTCTACCAACATGATTCCAGAGAATGCATGGTATGTGGACAATGGGGCATATCTACATATAACATCAACCCGACAGTTGTTTTATAATCTGATGATCCAGGGGATCAAATTTTGCTCAAAATTCAAAGTGCTCGGAATCACTTCAAATCGAACGGGTGCATAGGCCTCATCGTCACAAACCCAACGCAACTTGTTTGGGTTCAAACGGATGTCGGATGAGAGAGATATCGCGTTCTGTTCAAATCGTCAAACAGGCAAAAAAAATGTGTTGATTGTACAGTCTGTACGGATGTTGACGTGGCAGGGCCATACGACACATGGTAGGGCCGTACGACACGTGGCAGGTGTTGGTTGGCATTTGGACGATGAATCATTTCTTGACACATGGCTTGTTTGTGGCGAATGGAATGACGACACGTGGCCCAATCAATGGCCACCACGTGTCACCTGGACAGTGGTTTAAAACTTTGGTATTCGGGAGGACTCGACCTCGTGACCTCTGGGGCAAGGGGAAGAGCTTTGGGAAGGGCCGCACAACCGGCACGCCCACATGTGTTTCTTATTATATATATGATTTAAAATTGATTTGAATTGAATTATGTGTGAGTTGGGGCGTGGTCCGGGCTAGGGCTAAGCCCCGGTGCACGCGCCTTCTGACCCCGTTACCATATGGTTTAAAACCTTAGCCCTTTTTGTATATGTGTGCGGTCACATGGTGACCCATACGCCCACGGACTTGGTGGTTAGGGGCTAGGCGTGTCCTAATCGTCCTACAGTTCGCACTGTTTTGTGGTTGCGGCCGGTGTTGAGTTTTAACACAAATATGCACGTCGGGGCTAGGTTGAGGAGGCAGAGGTGCATTTTGGTGATCCAGAGACAACAAGTTTGAAGGGGAACTTCCAGGAAGCCTATCTTCTTCAATTTTTGGCCAAACGAGGTGCCGAAAAAGCCCAGCTAGGGGTTTTTGGACGTTCTGAAGCCATTGGAGCCATCTATTTGGCATTTTGAACATTGTAAAACACATATTTTAGCACTTTGAGAAAATAATACAAAAGATCCATTGGAAGCTGGACCGATAGATGTAGCCCAAGAGAGGGGTGAAATCCTTTATCATTTGTTGTGTTATGTGTTTTCTGTTCACTGTTATTTGTTGCTGATTATATGCATCTTGAATATGTAATTTCTATAAAAGTTTGTGTTTGCAAAATTGATCCATTTGCATAAGAACACTTGAATTAAAACTTGCAAATATTTTCAAGAATACAAGTCTTTATCATTTTCAGATCATCTGAAGAAGCATGACTCGAGAGTATAAGTTGAGCTTGGTGATGTTGTTAAATACCCAGTAGCAAGAGTTGGTACTATTCCTGTCCAACTCGAGTCAGGTAATTCTTTAGATTTTGACAATGTCTTCTTTGTTCTGGGTCTCAAGAAGAATTTTCTTTCAGTTTCAACCATGGAGTATAAGGGCTTTGCAGTTGATTTCAAAAACCAACAAGTCCTCATCAAGCTGAAGGATTCTATCCTAGATACACCTCAAGTAATATGGGTTAGAGAAGGTAATTTGTATAGGTTGTAGGGTGAAACTATTCGATCCTTGGTGCATAATAGTGACAAGTTGTGTGAATTGTAGCATAAGAGGATGTGGCACCTGCATCACAGGGCATTTCCTATTCTGAGGGAGATAATCACAGGTCTTCCAAAGTTCAATATTTAGTAGCATCCAT
>JASDQU011177272.1:14314-26546 GCA_032191745.1 Picea mariana
TCTAAAGAAAGGTATAGGAAAATACAATATTTTCAAAGAAAAGTGGATCATGACCCAAAAGGGCCTCTATACATAGACAAGACCTGTGAGATATTCATTGAATAGCCTCTCAAAGTGTTTTTAAGGGCTACTTCCATTTGCTCTCGTTAGGTATTGTTTTAGTCAAGACTGAACAGATTCATAAAATTTTAAATCATTTCAGGATAAATGGATTCTTTCAGTAGTCAGCATAAACGTAAACTGCAGATCTATCAATCGAACTCCTTGCTGATGATATAACTCTAGTAGGTGAAGCCTCTTTTCTAGTAGAAGATGAATTTCAGTTCTATCTCTCCAAACAACCGTTGGGATTTGAAATCAGCAATTGAAATGTTAAAGGGTTCCAGCAAACACTGGAGGTTGTTTGCAATTTGGTTGTAATATATGTTGGATTGGTGGTATAACAAACACAAGAAGGTGACCTTCTGCATTTAACACAAGCATTAATTTCTGATTATGAAAAGGCCTGGTCAAGATTGGCCCTCCATGTTTCAAAAGGGCCCTCATACATCAAAACTTAAATACTTGCAGTGTAATTTAGCACTCAAACATCAAGAGTTTACTACATCGTAGAAATTAATTTTGGGATGCAAATGGCTTTCTTTGAATTTCATCTCTTTTCCTACATGAACTGATTCACATGATTTTTCTGCCAAATATGGATGCCATCATTTTATCCACGGGCCAGTGGTTGATTTCTAAAATCGGGTGTTATTACATTACATTACATTATGAAATAAGAAATAGTGACCTCCTAGTGCCATCCCCACAACAACTATGCAAACTTATCTCACTGGGGTGGTTTGAGAATTATTTTGGGTGATGCATTTAATTCATTTCTTTTGGAAGGGTAAACGATTGTGAAGACGTGGATTACTCATTTGCATCGCAATTGTGTTTATGTGGATTTTTCAGAGATTATCAATGTTGTTACTTGAGAACGATGCCATAGAGTGATTAAAGAAAAGTTGTGTAGCAACAAAGTTTTTAAGCTTGTAAGAAATATGAATATTGTGACACCTC
This sequence comes from Picea mariana, assembly GCA_032191745.1. Classification (NCBI taxonomy): domain Eukaryota; kingdom Viridiplantae; phylum Streptophyta; class Pinopsida; order Pinales; family Pinaceae; genus Picea; species Picea mariana. Next base: position 15,377 of record JASDQU011177272.1, read on the forward strand.
TAGAATATTGAAAACATGAGATTTGATTCGTTTGAGTTTATAGATTAGGTATATAAAAGGAATGAAATCTTAAATGGCAAGCCTCTTGGTTGAGGACTGAGTAGCACATATAATCCATCTCTGTCAGAACATCATAAAGCCTTAATTCCTGGCTTCCTAAAGATCACATTTAAGAAAGGTAGGCTTATAGTGGTCCTTCATAATTCATGGCATACGTTCAGTAAGCGTTCTATTCCTATTAGTTAACATATGGGTTTTATAATATTTGACTACAATACCATATTAGACCTGCCTTTAGAATGATGGGGTCTCTTGATCAATTAAAACTGGAAATTTAATTCATTTGGTCATGTTGACCACCTATTTCAACTAGGAGTCGACGTCATGTATCATGAAGATATGCACCTTATAGTATGACAACTTTGAAGACCTATGGCTCAGCAGGGCAATTTTGCCCCCAAAACTTCTTCTCTCTCCACGGAATGTATGCTCCCCTGCATGGGATTTTTTTGTAAATGTAACTTGTTAGCATGGGTCAAGTCTTGTAATTTAGTTTCCTAGGACTTTATCATTAGGGAAGTCCTTTTATCGAGTGTTTTTTTTTCCTCAGGTTATTAATTTTGTTTTTTCAGCGATTTTAATTACTTGAGTTTTTCACTCAAATTTTCTCGAAAGTGGTGAAAGGCGTTCTAATGATTGCACCCAGTAGGTAACTAAGGGTTGAAAGTGTTGTATATGACCATTCTAGACATCTCCTAGCGTCTTTTGAAATTACTTTAAGTTTTGATAGGATTTTTTAATAATTAAAATTTCCTGTAAATTGGAAATTTTTAATTATTTTTTATGAAAAATGTAAAAAAATGGTCCTTGTGGATTTTTTATAGGGGTGTGAGTACTCAAAACAAATGGCTTATGACCCCCTATACCCTTGGACCAAGTTTCAACTCAATTGGACAAGTTTTTCTAGGTCAATGTCCATGAGGAGTCCAAGTCAGTAAAAAATCAGCAAATAATTGGCTAAATTAAAAATGTCAAATTTTGCCTAAAGTTGTAAAACATGAGAAAAGGGGGAAAAATTGTTTCCTAAGTCATTTCTATGTATTAGGGGGTCAAATAAATCAAATCCCCCATTTCCTACCTCTCATACAGCTTAACTTTAGAGAGGGGGGCGAATTTGTCTCTTGTGGGGTTCACCATCCCCATTGGATTTACCATTTAGTGATGGGGGCCCAGTCCACACCTTGGGTGACCCCTTGGGCCTTTAGAGAGAGGTTTAAACTTAGGAGGGGGTTTCTTCCCCCATTTTTGAGTTTCCTCTCCTAATGGGAGTTCCCCTCTCTCATGGTGCCTCCCCTCCCCTTGAGTGAGCCTCCCTCGTTTGGGAGTGACACTTGGAGAGCATGCAAGGGGAGTCTCTCTTCCCCGCCTTCCTTAAAATAAAGGATCCTCTCCTCATTTTGACATGAAGTTTGATAGCAACTCCATGCTGCCCAAATTTCTCCTCACTCTCTCTTGCTCTTTCCTCATTTCTCTCTTGTAATATTGTTGTCATATTGCAATCATTCTTTCCAATAATAGAAGTGAAGCTTTGGAGGAACTCTTGGTGTTCTTGTGGTGATATATTGGTTTTCTATTAGAGTACTCTTGATGTTCTTATTTGGGTTTTTTTTGAGGTAATATTTCTGCAATTTGTATTTATTTTGTTCGCATTGTTTTACTTGAAAAATCCAAAGCAAAGTACTTTGTTGGGAATAAATCTATAGTAGTATTGTTGTAGATTTATGTGAGTTGTTTTTCTTTGAGTTTGTAAAGTAGTTTGTGAACCATTTTGAAGGACTCACTTTCTTGCCTCATTGTGTAGAAAGTATTTACAACTTTCTAGGTTACCAAAGCTTGGAAGAGTGGACTCCAAAAGATTCAATTCTCTTCACTAATATTTTTGATATAATTTCCGTGTTCTTTTACATATTTTCTGTCCTTATTTCTCTTCTAAATCTTGCAATCTAATCAAGTTTTATGTTCATGTTTTTAGTATAAAAAATTATGTTTTAGATACTAATGATTACTAACTCATTTGAGGTGATTTCTAGCAATTTTCAGCAAACATATATTGTTGCTTGGTGCAGGTTTTCGCTAGTCTAAGGGGAGGTGTTGCCCATTTTTTGTCACAAGGAACTCAAAGAAGCATCCAAAGGAATTGGTGCGAAACCCTCTTCCTCTTCTTGCTTTCCAAATCATTGTAAGCAGCCCAAGAGAGTCTCTTGGGCTTGCATTCTTTTATATTCTTCATAAGTTTTAAATTGTAAATTATTTTCAAGTTTTGTTTATGCCCACACCTTGCATGTGAGGGGCTTTGTCACCCTTGCAAAATCATGATGGCTAGTTAGGAGCTTAGCTTTCTGATTTTACTTAATTTGTTTACCTCATTTCTCCCATAAAGAGAAGGTTGAGAGGCTAGTATTAACTTGCTTATTTTATTTCAATTTCTTTTACCCACCTTGGCACAAAATCGGTAGGCTTTCCCTCCACATTGTTCCATAGTTGTGAGTTTTGCAAAATTATTTTATTTTTTTCCCACCTTTGTCCTTAAGGAAAAATTGTGTGGCTAGTTTGTTCATTCAATTTATTTCAAGTTATTTTATTTTTCCATTTATGCCCACACCTTGCATGTGAGTGGCTCTGCCACCCTTGCAATATCGTGACGACTAGTTAGAATTTCATTTTTGGAAAAGTAATCAAACTTTTCGCCCCACCATTTTCCCCGTATTCCCTCCCCTTGCCACTTTGTGGATCTTGGGTAACAAGAAAGGGAAAATGACTGTGTGGCTAGTCTAATTAGGCACCTATTTCCATTATTTCTTAAACCACTAAAAAATGATGACTTGGGAGGCTAGAAGAGGTTGAAATTGGGGACAGTTTCACGGTACTAAGTGTCCTCCTTGTTGAGCGCCCAAGCATCTTGGATTTGACCTATGGAGCTAGGGGGAAACCTTGATGTTCCCTTGTTGAGCATCCAACACTTCCTCTTGGTTGAAGGGATAAGGAGTTGGGGTAGTCACATAGCTTAGGTTTGCAACACTCACATCTAATTGCCCCTGAGTCAAAGAGAGACCTAAAAATCTACTAAAAGTAACCTACACACTTTTCGCAACATCTACATTTTAAGATTTGCTATTTCATTTTGTTTCAAGCAATTTACTTTCAAACAATTTCATTTTCAGCAATTTCATTTCATGTGAATAACTATTTTCAAAGTATCTTTCATTTCAAGTATTCTTTACTCAATTGAGCATAATTGTTTTAAGTGTGAGATTATTTTTCATATTCATTGTATAGATATCTCATAGATTTATTTCATTCTTGTAGAAGTATATTTATTTTGTGTATATTGGAATAGTTGGAATTGGGTAATCTTTAGGCACTAGTCTAGATTTTGTTCTATGAAATAAAAGGTTTGTTTGTCATTGAAAGATTGCATTTGCATGATTTTTTGTCATTGGGTTGAGTCTCCCTAATCAATAAATCAATTAACTCCTATAACTTTAATAAAACCTTCACATAGTTTAATAGGGTCTACCCCCCTTGTCTTCCTTAAGAGTGATCCTAGACGGAAGGAGTCTAGATTGAGGTGACAGTGGGTCTAGACTTAGGTTTGTGCCTCCAAGGACACACCGAGTGGGTTGGATACTTCTCCATACTTGTAGGTGTGTATTAGGATGGAAACATATTTGGCGTTGTTTCCGGGGATAAGTCTCTTATCCTTAGTTAATTGATAAAATTTAATTAATTCTTTAAAAAACAGAGTAATAAACTTTTTCCTTAATTTATTGTAACTTGAGTTTTGTTATTAGACATTGTTTAATCCCCAAGTGGCGATTCCACTTAATCATTCCTTGAGGTATCCTACCAGGAGCAACGCACAAGGGTTGTTTGATTCTCTTCCTGAACCTGAAAGGATGTATATGAGGAGAATAAATAGACTAGCTCCTCGTAGGCTCCTTGAAAGTCTTGGAGAAAAAACAATATGTGATATACATCTCTTGTTTGTACATAATAATCCTACAACAACTATCGGTGATCCATTGAGGCCATGCAATTTTGCTAATATTCAAGGTTATCCTCATCCTATTCTTGACAAAGCTATTGAGAAATTGCCTGCTTTTCAGGGAAACAATGTTGTTAGTGCCAAGACTCACATCCTGAATTTCAACATGTGCATCCTAAAATGGTGTAATAGTCACAATTATGAAGATGTGAAGATGACTCTTTTTGTGTATTCTCTGGAAGGGAATGTAGTAGAATGGTTCTTGGAACAGGATACTAACAAATTCAACACTTTATCAGAAATCACAAAAGCCTTCAATGAAAGATGGGGTGATCAGAAGGAAGACCGTCATTTATTGGTTGCCTTTAACTCTAGTCAAAAGAAGGAAAATAAAACAATGGAAGAATTCAATAAGAGATTTAATGACTTGGTTAAAATCCTCCCTCAAAGTATTAAGCCTCTTGATGCCTCAATCTTAATTCATTATATGGAAGCCTTTAAGGGTGAAATCAGATATCAGTTAAGGGATAAAGAGCCACTAAATCTAAAGGATGCACAAAAGTATGCTATCAATATAGATACGAATATGCAAGATGCTAGGAAGTCAAATCTGCCTAGGTTCTCAAGGGGAACTTCTTACAAACCCAATGAGGAGAAGAAGAAGAAAGTGGAAAATCAAGAGTCTTCAAATGATGGCATAAAGGAGATCACTCAATTAATTAAGCAAATGGAGATTAACCAGGATAATCAAATAAAGCAAATAGAGATTAACCATGTTAATTAGATGGTATCCATGAAAAATAGGTTGATATCCATGGAGATGGCTCAAGCTAATAGACCCCATCATAAGCCAAATGATAAGTGGCCAAAGATGCCTCCACCTCAAGAGAAAAGGCCACCAAATCCATTGAAATCTACTAACTTGGTTGACCATCAAGTTATCCCATATTGTAGACCTTGTGGGCAATTTCATGAAGAAACAATTTGCCCAATTTTTCTACAAATTTTTAATGAAGGAGAATCCTCTAGATCAGAAAATGAGCAACTTAATATGTGTGGTCAGGAATATAATATGGGTATGAATGAATGGATGGAATTAATGGAGCATAGTAGGGAGGTAAATTGCATGAATGAAGTTTTGGACAAAGTAACAAAAAATTTTGGTCCTAAGCCTACTCCCAAGCAAGTATAAAAAATGGATAGATATAGAGTCTCCACTTATCAAAGAAATGGGACCAAAAATCAAGATAGGCCACAAGCAAGTGTTCCTAAGACACCTCCTCCCCCTCCTAAACCGATTGTTCCTACAAATACATAATTAAATATTGACTTAGGAGAGTGGTTGAATAATGAAAAAATGTTGGTCCCTGTAGCAGAAATTATGAAGATTCCATCTCAAAAGGAGAAATTGCTCAAAGTTATAAAAAATCATCCTCAAGGTAATGGTGACAAGCCACAAGTTGTAGCCTACCAAGATGCACCTGTGATTTTGCAAAATTGGAATAGGGGAAACAAAAAGAATCAACCGTTTTTTCTTTCTCTACTTATGAATGATCGTCTCCTTCACAATTGTATGCTTGATTCTGGAGCAAGTTCAAATGTTATGAATAAGAAGGTAATGGAATAGTTGAATTTAAGGATTTCAAAGCCTTACCATGACATTTGTGCCATAGATAGTGTTGAGGCCTTATACACACCTGGGATACGTGGAAGAAATCTTCAATCCACTCGGTGTGTCCTTGGGCGAAAGTGAGAGTTAAGGTGTTGTCACCTAATCTTCAACTCCTTCGTCTAGGCCAAGGGGGGTAGTCCCTAATAAAATAATCTAAGGCTTAAACTAAAATTAAGCAACTAGTATTCCAGTAGTTTATTGCATTAACCAATATATAAAGCAAAATCTATTCTAAAGCATACACAGATCAATTAATCACCACAAGATAAATAAAGATACTTGCATAAAAGGATACTTGAGACAATGTTAGATGCAAGTAAATTAAATTTGCTTCAAAGTAAATGACTGAAAATAAAGTGCTTGAAGAAAATGGCTTTGTAAATGTAGAATTGAGACCAGTACCTTAAAAGTATCGTGGGCAATGTAGATCACGTGTTTTATTATGATTTATTGATGGTAGGTTAATGAGATAAATTTTATTGCATGAAAATAAAGTGTTTGACTAAACTAGATTTGGTCTCTCAATAGGTTATCCCTTTAGCTCAAAGATTTGTTGAGAACTTGCCAAAACCCAGTGGTTCCACCAACAATCCCACTAGAGGTGTCGGATTTCCAACACTGAGAGGAACAAGCCCAAGGTATTCAGTGAAACTTCGCACACTCCCCCTAGGTGGTTCTTAAAGCCAAGCAATAATTCTCTTTTGAGATTTCCCTATTAATATATCACCACTAACCAGCCCAGCGTGTATGAAACTTACTCCCAGAAGATCGAGACAAGCTCACAACTGGAAGGGTCAGAAAACACACTGGGAGTTGAGGGGAGTTTTTTATTTTAAACAAGAAATTGCATGAAATGAAATCTAATCTAGCAATTAGTGTTCTACTTTGCAAAAGGGAAAACTAATCTAGCAATTAAAATCTTGCTTTCCAAATGAAATCTAATCTATGTGAAGATTTATTTTAATTGTATTGTTTATGTAAGATTGTAGTGCTTTGTGATGAATTGAAATATTAACTTTAGGTTATGCTTAGTTATGAAAATTGAATCTAAGCTAAAATTGCAAAATTGAGACAATCACCAAAAACATCGTTCCCCCTAGGGAGATGAAGAGTGGGAGCTTGTAGCCCCACTGATTTTATTAAAGAAATTACACAACGCTTTATTGGAGTGACTTGTGACCATTCATTAGGGGGGTCACAAGTCTTTACAATGTCTTACAAGTATTTATTGAAGAAAGGGGTGCTCACGGGGGTCCTGGATGCTCCAAATCCGTCCAAAATGGACAAAATCTTCTCTTATATGTTCGAAAACCTGCACAAAACAACAAGCAAACAAAGATAGAAGATGGCCAAAAACACTTTGGAAGTGTCTTTGGTTATTAGTAGGAAAGCCCCAAAATGATTAAGCAAAACTAGTGTAAATTGAGCAAAAATGAACTAAGAAGAGCAAGCTAAAAAGTTTGTCTCCTTAGGGTATTTGTTTGTTGTTTTAAAACAACAATATTTAATTAATTTTCCAAATATAAAGACACTAAATTTTCCAAATATGGAATTAAAATATCTTTGAAAAGAACCACCTTTTAACTTCTAAATTTTTTTGAAAGAAAATCATGCTAAAAAAAGATTTTCTTATGCTAGATCTAAAAGCATTAGATGAAACTTGAAAGTAAAAACTTAGATCTAGTTTATCTTATGCATGCAAACATAGATATTCAGAATTTGAAATGAAAGATAGATCTAAGCACTTGCATGCAACCAAGTAACCAAAAAAATAGAGTTTCTTTTGAGAAAGAGAGAAGGAAGAAACTCGTAGCCTTGGAACCCTTGGGCAATGGAGTCTTTAGATGAGTTAAGGAGGGAATAAGCCTTTAGATCCTTGAAATTGTGAAGAAACAACCGAGTCCAATCACCACTCCAAGCTATGAGAACCTATAAGATGTAAGATCTCACAAATAAACTTGTTAACAAAAAATGGTGTCACCTACAAAAGAAACTTGAGGAGTATGTTAGTTAATTGAAACATGCATAAACATCAAAGCCTCTAAATATAAATGAACAATAGGATTAAAAACGAGCTAGATAAATCCTATCCTATGGAGTGATAACTCTATACAAAGGCCAAGATAACAAATCCAAAGAAGAAATTAGGCAGGTATTACATCATAGATTAAACACAAACGACATCAAGAATCCACACACGTATAACACACCTTCTTGACCTCCAAAGTCTCTTTATTTCAAATGAAAAGTATTACAATAGTATACAACCACAAGCAATGCTCCCAAAATCCAACTAGTTTACAATGAGGAGAGAGCTCCAATTTATAGAGAAGGAGAAAAATGCCATGAGGAAGAGGGCGCACCACTTGGAGAAGGGGGGCACACCGCTTGGAGTGGAAAAACATGCCAAGTGTAGAGGCAAAGACATCCACCTTTCAAAAATCTCTCACAGCTCGCCACATAAGAGGGATAGGTGGAGAAGGAGTCGCCACCTTTCAAAACTTTTGTGAGCTTTCATGTGGGTGTGCCACCTCTCAAGGAGGGCGCACCTCCTCTTGGCCCACACTCCAAAACTAAATACAACACATGCTTTGATCTCTTGTTAAGCCTCCACATGTATCCATCAACCTTTTCCATCTCAAAGGAAGGTAGAGTCAACTCAAAACATGTCCCAGACATGTTCCCCAAAATATAGGTTTGCTGATTTTTCTTGATTTTTATGTCTTTTATGGGTTTCTTGAGTAAAATTGACTTTTTAGTGATTAAAATCACTAATTTTACTCACCAAAGGGGGTACTTAGGTAATATGGGTTCTCTAGGTAAAAAAATGAGCACTCCCTAAGGCATAGAAAGACTCCTAGTACCACGTTTTTAATACAGCTTTATTTTTTAATTAAAAATTCATGTTTTACGGAAAAATTTTAATTAACTAAAAAAATTAAAAAATCCTAACAGGGACTCAACACATTTCCATAAAACTTTAGGAGGATGTTTACCATGGTAATATACATTATACACTAGGCTTAGATCCATTCTAAGGCCTAACCATGAGTATAGACTCTAGCTTTGAAGAAATTGAGTGAAAAAACTCAAAAATTATAAATTGCCTTTAGATAGCAAAATATAATTAACAAGTAGAAAAAACACTCCAGAGTAACAACTCATGCCTAAGTCAAAGGTGTCTAAGACCCTTTACAAGTTCATCATGCAACATCTCTTATTACAAATCCCCGAAGGGTATGGAAAATGTGAAAAGGGTTGGTCTTATTGACCGACTAAACTTTTGAACTCTGAATTTTGAACATGGAATTGTTCAAACTTTGGCGGCTCGCTGGAAGTCCATCCTAGTGCAACTTGGTGGATAACAAATAGTAAAACAATTAAGGTGCATGGTTTGATAAAAGGATTATTAGTACATTTGGTTTCCTTCCTTGATATTCAAATAGAAATGGACATGGTGGTGATTGATGTGCCCGATGCTTGGGGTATGTTGCTTTCAAGGAAAACAGTTGCAGATTTGGGGGTAGTATACAAATGGATTTAACTTATGCAATGATTCCCACTCCAGATGCGGCCATGTTTAGACTAAACTGAGAATTAGAAAGAAAATACCATGTTGAAGATCCCAAAAAACCCATAAATGAGTTTGTATATCATGAATTATATATGGGATGTTATGAGATACCATCTAATTTTATAGCACATGTCAAGGAGGTGCTTAAGGATGAAATCCCAAGTGTTTGTAATGTTTGGGATACCATGGATTCTTTTGATGGTATTTTTCTTGAAAAAGATTCAAGTGAAATGGATAGTGATGTGACTTCTTCAGAATTAGGAACAGAGTTGGATTTGTCATTTGGTACTGCATCATCAGCTTCAATTCACCATATTTCAGATGAATCGGTTAGATGTCAGGAAGATTGGATAGGATTTTTGGACCATCTATTCCATATATCTTAAAAGTTGGGGAAATTTATTTTGACGAAGAGGATGTCTTCAACAAATAGGACAAGCATGAAAAGAAGAAAAAGTGGCATAAATCTGGTAGAAGATCGTAAGGATGATAAGGAAGTTAGTGATGATAATAATAATCAACATATCATCCCTATGGAAGAGTATGCCAATCCTTTCAAAGAGGAATTGAAATCAACAACCCTTAAATATTTTCGCTTGGCACAAAAGAAACTTCATCAGAAAGGATTCAAAGAAAATTTTATCAAGTGGTTGAAAACTAAGAAAAATGGTTCACATCAGAACATCAGAAAGCAGGGTAAAATGTACAAGTCTTCTGACAACTCATCTCAGCGAGTTGGATGACATAAAGATAGATATGTCAGTGAAATGACTCCATCTTGAAATGGTCTTTAATGTAGTCATCTTATGCCCATGAGGACATCCTTTGTAACCTATCTCTAACCCTTCTCCTTTGATTCTTTCAGTTTTGTCCTTATTTCATTTATGTATATAATTCATTGTATAGTTGTTTCTTTTATTGATTGTTGTTTATTCTTTTTAAATGTACTTATGTTGGTTATTGATGAGAACTTTGTTTTGTAGATTCTGAAGTTCTCGCATGCTCTCCTTCTCAAAGATCGAGCACATGTCCCCATATGGATCCATATGTTGACCACCTATTTCAACTAGGTGTCAACATCATTTATCATGAAGATATGTACCTTATGGTATGACAAGTTTGAAGACCTATGGCTTAGCAGGGAAATTCTGATTCGAGAACTTCTTCTCTCTCCACGGAATGTTTGCTCCCCTACGTGGGATTTTTTTGTAAATGTAACTTGTTAGCATGGGTCAAGTCTTTTAATTTAGTTGCCTAAGACTTTATCATTAGGGAATTCCTTTCATCGAGTGTTTTTTTTCCTCAAGTAATTAATTTTGTTTTTTCGAGGATTTTAATTACTTGAGTTTTTTACTCATATTTTCTCCAAAGTGGTGAAAGACATTCTAATGATCGAGCCCAATAGGTAAATAAGGGTTGAAAGTGTTGTATATGATCATTCTAGACATTCCCTATAGTCTTGTGAAATTTCATTAAGTTTTGATAGGATGTTTTAATAATTAAAATTTCTCGTAAACTGGAAATTTTTAATTATTTTTTATTAAAAATGTAAAAATTTGGTCCTTGGGGATTTTGCATAGGGGTGTGAGTACTAAAAACAAAATGGATTATGACCCCCTACACCTTTGGACCAAGTTTCATCTCAATTGGACAAGTTTTTCTATGTCAATGTCCATGAGGAGTCCAAGTCAGTAAAAAATCAACAAATAATTGGTTAAATTAAAAATGTCAAATTTTGCCTAAAGTTGTAAAACATGAGAAAAGAGGGAAAAGTTGTTTCATAAGTCATTTCTATATAGTAGGGGGTCAAATAAATCAAATCCCCCCTTTTCTACCTCTCATACAACTTAACTTTAGAGAGGATGGCGAATTTGTCTTT
>JASDQU011177273.1:0-26548 GCA_032191745.1 Picea mariana
TTGTTTTTGATAGATCCTTTGTGTAAATGTATGTTAGAATTCAACTATGCAAATAACACAACTGAATATGAATATTTTGTATAGGGATTGAAAAGGAAATAGATTTAAAAATTAGAAAAACATAAATTGTTGGGGATTCTGAGATAATTGTAAGACAAATAAAAAACCCTACTTATAACTCCCCACATTTTAAGAATTATCTACAATAAATGTGTATTCTAACTGATAGCTTTGATGCTTTTAATATTTCTATCATTCCTCACTCTGAAAATATAGTATTTGATTCATTAGCTACTACTACCTCTAGGTTAGCTCCATTGGAGGACTTTGAGGCAAGAAGGTTTTCAATCAAGTTGCTTTATAGACCTTCTCTTCTATATAACATCACCAACTGTAAGTGTTTTGAAGGACATGACTAGATCATTGAATTCCTAACAAGTCAAGAAACTTTCAAAGACTCAACCATAGATGACGAGGAATATAAAAAATATTTGGAAAACAATAAAGAAGAGTTAATTAAATCAAAAGCCCATAATATGCCAAAAGGTGTGGTTAATATCAATAACTTATTTGACTTGTAGGACAAGTTTAAATTATCATCAAATTTTAAAACTAATAGTTAGGGTATGAACTGATAAACTTAGGAATGAAAGCAAATACCAAGAATGTGAATCTAGGGATTAGATGTTCTGAAAATGAAAATAAATATTATATCAAAAATTTTAGGACATACTAGGATTCTTTTGCATGGACATATGATTATTTGAAAACATATGATACATGTATCATCCAACATATAATCCTTATGAAAAAATATGTCAAGCATTTCCAGTGAAAATTATGTAAAATACATCCTTCTTTAGAACCCCAAGTGTAGAAGGAGTTGGAGAAGATTCTAGATGCTAAAATCATTTTCCAAATTTCACACATCTTGGGTGGCTACTCTAGTTCCAATTAGGAAAAAGACTGATGAAATTCACTTGTGTGTCGGTTTTCATAACTCTAACAAAGCTTTTGAAAATGACAATTATCCTTTCCCACCAATGGATTAGATCATGTAGCTTGTATCAATATCTGAAATGTTTTCCTTAACGAATATTCAAGATATAATAAAGTGTTGGTAGTTGAGGAATATAGGCTTAAAACTATGTTCAAAACCAAATTAGGATTTTTTTCCTAAAAAATGATTCCCTTTGGTCTCATTAATGCAAGAGATACTTTCTAGAGAGAAATGGACAATTATTTTCATGGTATCCTTAATCCTAATGTCGTTGTCTATCTGGATGATGTAACTGTGTACTAAAAAATAGAGCGGATCACATTTCACATCTAACTTGGATTTTTGAGAGATGTCGAAAGTATGGGATCTCGCTCAATCCAAAGAAAAGAATATTTGCAGTTATTGAAGGTAAAATTTTAGGACATATCTTTTCAAAAGAGGGTATAACCATAAATCCTAATAGAGTTAAAGTCATATCTTGATTACCCTTCCCACATAACAAAAAGACTTTGCAATCTTTCTCTGGAAAGATCAATTTTGTACACAAATTCATTTTTGATTTTGTTAAAATTGTAAAACCCTTGTAGAAAATGACCAATGAAGATGTAGAATTTAAGTGGAATACAGAAAGAAGAATTCCTCTAAGAAAATTAAGACTGCAATATCCAATGCCCTAGTGTTTCATAGTCTTGATTTTAATCTTGACTTTCTTCTTTGTACATTTGCATCTGATCATTATTTTGTAGTAGTGTTAATGCAGAAGGATTCTGAAGGTAATGAAAGAAATATTTCCTTTATGAGTACTAACTTATAAGGAGTGGAATTGAATTATTCTTCTATAGAAAAACATGCTTATGAAGTCTATAAATCTATCAAACATTTTCGACCTTATACCTTGAATAATCATATTAAAGTAATAGTCACTCACCCTACTATTCAATAATTGTTCATTCAACAAGATTTAAGAGAGATAAGAGGGAATTGGATGACATCCATCTAGGAATACTATCTTGATTTCAAAATTTCTCACATTATACATGGGCAAGGACTCTGTAAGTTGGTAGAAGAATCACAAGATTCTACTACAAAGGAAGAAGAGGGATGGGAGAATGAACTTATAGTTCTCACTAATGAAATCCTATACATTCCAGCCAACTCAGACTCATGGTATTGATACTTGACATATTTCTTACACCATGGGATGAATTCAAGACACATGAACTCTAAGGAAAAAAGGGATTTACAATTGAAATATCCACAATACAAGATTTTGAACGGCATCCTCTTTTGAAGGAATTATGATAGTGTTTTACTACATTGTTTGGACAATGATGATGCAAAGAAAGTATTGAAATATCTCCATGATGGGTTGTAAGGTATCTAGAGAGGTAGTGGGGGGGGCCCGAGGGCCCATAGTGATAATAGTGGAGGCCATTCAATGTAAGGTGGAATAGGTTCACTATATTATTAAATAAGGCCCACTATGGTAGTTAGATATAATAAATGGGTAGTTAGATATAATAAATGTAAGAGGACTTCTTAGAAGGTTCTACTTCTAGAAGATTCCTCCTCTAGAGTGTTCTTAGGTGATGGTAGCACTATATAAAGGGGTTCAAGCAATGTAATGGGATATGAAGATAATTATTGTATTGTGAGGTGTATCTCAATAGGAGGATTCCCCCTCGAAGAGGCAAGTGAACATGAAAGGATCCCTTCCATAATAGGATCCATTGTATGGTGTTGCCTTACCTCAAGGGTTTTCTCTATATTATTGTGTTCATGTTATGGTGAATTTTTTATGGTTTATTCTTGGTTATTTTTGAAGTATATTTTCATATCTGGTATAGGTACTTAACAATTGGTATCAGAGCACTTTCCTTGGCAGACATTGTGGACAATTTTTATTTTTATTTTTGCAGCTTTTTTTTCGGAGAAGAAAAAGAGGGTTGCGACATTCTAGAAATTTTTGGTATATTTCTGTGAAAAATTTACAGAAACCGGTTGTATATATGAGTTCCTCTCAAAAATACACCCAATTTGAAAAAACAAATCGTCTGAAACGGACTCCAGGAAGTTAATATATTGAAGTTTTAAAATCTGCAAATTTTCAGGGTTTTTTCTGCGGACGACGACACAATTGTTTTTATTTATGTAGCAACTAGAGGCCAAATTTGCCCAAACAAATTACAGATCTGATTTACTCTCACAATTTCACCCAATTTAAAAAAACAATCAGCCGAAATGGAGTCCAGAAAGTGAAGTTATGAACATTTTAAATTCAACATTTTTTTAGGGTTTTTCCAGAAAAAGCCACGATTTTCTGCCGTAAGTTATTGTTCTATTTTTGGGTTTTTTCATGACGGTTGTGGGACCGAAGAGTTCATAGGGTGTTCAGATGGATATTTCCTCTCGAACCCTCAAAGAAATTCTTGAAGCATTCAAATCTCAATTGTATGACACATTGGATGCTAGATTGCATGACCTTGCAGATGGTCTCAATGATAGTTTTTGTAGTATTCAAGATTCATTGGATAGCATGCAAGAGATATTTCTTATGGAAGACATCAGGGATGAATATAATCAAGAAATATATGCTTGGTATGATTTTGAGGCCGATTGTGATGATTGGTATATGGATAGTTGTCATTTCTGGGATGACAACCACTTTCATATTTCATTTGATGACTCTACTCCACCTTCTGTAGAGAACATCAGAATCTTACATCACGAGATAGTTACCAGCGTCCAACATGCATATTCTACAATGGTATTGTTCCTTCCAGATTCATCTTTGATCATCTCCCACTATGTGGATGGATATTATTATTTGGATCCACATGATAGGTGTTAGTATTGGGAGCATCATTTTCAGTTTGTTATTGAGTGTCGATATCTTCCATGTGGGATTCACATGAGCAATTGGACATGGGACCCTGGTTTACAATGGCGGTGGGACTACTTCAGCATGGTGGCTACCATTTCTCAATGGGACCCTGGTTCTCTAGTCTACTTCAGCACTATGGTCCACACTTGTCCATGGGACCTTGGTATATGGTTGTGCATCAAGCATTCAGGACAACGGTTTCATAAGGGGGATGGAATGTAAGGTAGCTAGAGAGGTAGTGGGGGGGCCCAGAGGGCCCATAGTGATAATAGTGGAGGTCATTCAATGTAAGGTGGACTAGGTTCAATATATTATTAAATAAATCCCACTATGGTAGTTAGATATAAAAAATGGATAGTTAGATATAATAAATGTAAGAGGACTTCTTAGAAGGTTCTACTTCTAGAAGATTCCTCCTCTAAAATGTTCTTAGGTGATGGTAGCACTATATAAAGGGGTTCAAGCAATGTAATGGGACATGAAGAGAATTATTGTATTGTGATTTGTAGCTCAATAGGAGGATGCCCCCTCGAAGAGGCAAGTGAACAGGAGAGGATCCCTTCCATAATAGGATCCATTGTATGGTGTTGCCTTACCTCAAGGGTTTTCTCTATATTATTGTGTTCATGTTGTGGTGAATGTTTTATGGTTTATTATTGGTTATTTCTGAAGTATATTTGCATATCTAATATAGGTACTTAACATGGGCTAGTTGGAGGTCATGTCACTGGCCAGAAAACAACTCACAAGATATTGAGAGATGACTACTATTCGTCCACTCTCTTAAAAGATGCAGATGCTTATGTTAGAAAATGAAAAATCTATCAAATAAGCATGGGAAGAGAGAAAACTACATCTATACCATTGAAACATGTCTCAATTGACAAACCTTTCGAACAATGAGGAATAGACATAATAGGAAAAATCAACCCACATTCTTCAAAGCAACACAAGTGTATCTTGATTGCAATTGACTATTTCACTAGGAGGGTTGAGGCTATACCGTTAATGCATGTAAATGAAAGGGTGATCATTCAATTCCTCAAACAACATTTGATTATTAGATGCATAATTCCTTTGGTCATTGTATTTTATAACACTTCATATTTTTCTTCTTCACTATTGTTTGAATTCGCATTAGACAAGGGCACAATTCTTTGATATTTAGCTAACTACTATCCGCAAGGAAATAAAGTGGCTAAATAAATCAATAAGAACTTGATTTGTATCATTAAGAATACTATAGTTGAGAATCATAGGAATTGGCATAATGTCTTATCTAATGTTCTTTGGGTAGATAGAGGGACACCAAAAGGAGCATTGGGTATTTCTCCATAATACTTGGTTTATGGGAAAAAAACAATTTTTCCACCTATTTTCTTGCCTTCACTCAAAATTTCACAAGCTTCATGAGGTTATCCTTCTCTCTCCCTTCAAAATAAAAATGAAACTCTTATCATGCTAGAATATGATTCAGGAGCATCACCATAAAAAATTAAAGAGGCCACATGGAGGACAACTCAACACCCAATGCGCAGATTTCAAACTGTTTTTGAATTCCAAGGAGAGCGCGTCATTCTATTTTTAAAGGATTGTAATTTAAAGATTTTAAATGTTTTGAGGCTTGAGCCATCACATAAGGCCGTCGAATATTGTAATCGTTTTAGTTATCAGATAAGGTTGTACAGATAATGAATATCAACTCATATCTGAATGTAATTTCCATTCAATGTAATATTCCTTAGTAGATGAATGTATTAACTATGATATGATAGAACTAAGGTAGTCTAGAGGGAAGGCTCGATAAGCCTCTCCGTGTATAAACATATGTATTGTATGCCCAAATGAGGTTGCTGAATGTTATTGCTATTATTGTTGAAAGAGTTTTTGAAGCTTATGAATAGTTGCAGAGAGCTGTATGAGACCATGTACATATTTTACTTAATGAATACAAGAAGAGAGGTTTGATTCCAAATGTATGGTGTTGTGTTCATCTGAATTATTTTAGTACATGTGATGTTTCTTTATGCTCTCTGTGTTTTATCTGTTTATGTATCTTTTATGCATGGATATGTTTTTCATGGTTAAGTGTGGAAACCTTTGATGTTTTTGTAAGTTTCATTTGTTTATCTTCTGAGATCCCTGGTGCAAGGAGTGCATAGTTCCCACAATGAGTGCATAGGCCTATTCGAGATAGAATCATAAGCTTAGAAGTAATAATGTGAATTTACTGTTGAATTGCAAGGAATGAACAATTGTTCAGTTGAAGTGCAAAGAGTGCAAAGTTTCTCAGTGGAGAGAAAATATTGGAGAAGACCCATGCAAGGAGTGCATCGGGAAACCACTTTGTTTAAGTGTTGAAGAAGTCTCAAAGGATATGAACACAAGGAATGCGTAAATGGTATTTTCTTCAAAAATATCTAAGTCTAAAACTCATTTGAAGTTCCAAGGACACAAGGAGTGTTCTCGAGGTCTATAAACCTTGGAGGAACAAATATCAAAGGAGATAGTAGGTACAATATTTACACAGGAGGAACTTAGAAAATTTCTAAGTCAAAATATTTAAAGTGCCAGAGGAGTGCACAAGAGGGCACTAGAGATTATATTTATCTCGTGTGGTCAATATCAAGAGGATTAGTGACCAACATCCCTTGAGAGGGAAGGAGTTTTATTATTTAAAAGTTGAACAATTGAGATCTGTTCGGGAGGATCCATGGTCTTTTGTCACCCTTAGATCCGGAGAAGCAGCGTGGGGTTTAACCCTGTAAGTCATTAATACTTCACAAGTTCAGAAGAAGTCGGGTGAAAAGTTTAAAGGATGATTTATCGAAGAATGGAAATCAATGGTTGAGATCCATTTGAGAGTGTGTAGGAGAGTGGACAAATGATGGATAAGGAGAAGTTGCATG
This sequence comes from Picea mariana, assembly GCA_032191745.1. Taxonomy (NCBI): domain Eukaryota; kingdom Viridiplantae; phylum Streptophyta; class Pinopsida; order Pinales; family Pinaceae; genus Picea; species Picea mariana. The sequence continues at coordinate 6,794 of JASDQU011177273.1, forward strand.
AGGGTTAATCGGTTAAGTCCTTCGAACTTCATGCATTAGGGAGATTTGGCGTGTGGAGAAGTCAGGACCGCCAAAGTCCTGAAGGCCAAATTTAATCGTGGTCATCCAAAATTCGAGGACACATGTCAAAAGATCATGTACTCTAGTGGACTAACATTCTGGAGGAAGCTAGGAGTGGAGGACCCATGAAGTATCGAAGTTCGGAGTTGATCTGGACCATTGATTAGGGGAAGGACATGTGGCAATAGATCTGGAGGAAACATAGTACGGTGTTGTGAATACTCGTGGAGGCGTGAAGGCTAGAGTTAATCCCAGTCTTCCATCCAAGGAGCACACGTGGCATAAGATCCTGCAGTTTGGGGACTTGGCACTTTGGAAAATCTGCATCGTCATGTAGAAAGGGATAAAAATCGTTGAAATCTCGAAGGCATCCTAGTCGTTGATCAAGAAGGGGACACATGGAGGTAGGAGAAATTGTTCGACATTTTAGCGTCAAGAAATATGGGAAGTTATTTCATTCAAATGACTAAAGGAAATCGCTGAAGCCTGAAGAGGACGAATCTGGACCATCCATTGGTCAAAGCTTGGGGACCATCGATTTGATAGTTGGGTGCAAATGATTTTCGACAATTGACAATTCACAAGTGTTGTATGTATGTTGTGCATGGTAAAACATCGTCGAAGCCCGAAAACGTAATCCGAGCTGTCGATATCGACAATTTTTTAAGACCATTGATCTTTCCACTTAGTGTTCGACAGTTCACAGATTTTGTATTGGGAGGTAAGAGGGATAAAAAGTCTCGAAGTCTCGAAAATTTTGGGGATTGGATGTTTGGCCCACTCTTTTGGCCCTTGGTCTCTAAGGAGGCTTTTCCAGTGCTCGGGGACTCCCAAAACAGAAAATTTACATTTGGGAAGAAGGTTTTTAGGAACTTATGTATTGAGATTTTGGTCTCGGAGGGATCCTATGAGCTAATTTCAGCTCCTGACTAGAACGATCCTAGATCGGGAGGTTGCATGGACCCTGGGAGAGGGTGGGGTCTACATCAAGTGGTATCAGAGCCTGAATTTAAGCTCTGTGTGAAACAAAATTCATAATCATGCTGCCAAGAAGACGCAGGGGCATACTTGTAGAAAATCCATCCATGGAAGAGGAGATGAGGCATCTCTGTGCAAGATTGGATTCCATGGAGACAATGAAGAGAAGAGAACCTGGTGTTGGTGACATAAACAAAGATGGGTGTGAAGAAATAGAAGTAGAAGAATATGCAGAAGGAGACGCTATAGAGGAACACTTGTTGAAAGTTGTTGCAAAAATGGGAGCCAAAGAAAAGATAAAAATCCCGATGTATGAAGGCAATTTGGATGTTGAGGAGATGCTGGATTAGATAAGGTCCTTAGAAAAGTACTTAGATTATGAAGAGACAGAGGATGAAAATAAGGTGAAACATATTGTTACCATACTAAAGGGACATGCAGCACTATGGTGGGATGAATTGGAAGTCAAGAGAAGGCACAAGGATAAGAAACAAATCAAAAATTAGGATAGGATGGTAGCTAAATTGAAAGCTAAGTTCATACCCAATCACTATCAGATCAATCTGTTTAGGATATTGCATAACTTGAGACAGAAGGGCTTGTCAGTGAAATAATACATTGAAGAATTTAACAGATTGAACATCAGAGTAGGACATCATGAGAGTGATGAGGAAAAGGTTTCTAGGTATATTAATGGCCTGAGATATGAAATCCAAGAAGAAATTAACATGATGGCAATGAGAACAGTGGAATATGCTTATCAGTCAGCATTGAAAGCAGAGGAGAAGTTGGCTAGAAAACAAAGCCAACAAAACAGAGGAAAGAGTCCCAGCAGAGGCAAAGGAACTGTCCGAGAAAAGTTCCAGAAACCCAAACCTGAAGTTGGAAAGTATCACAGTCATACAGAAAGAGGAGGAAGTTTCAAAGATGGACAATATGGTGGCATAAACTATTTTTCTTGAGGAAGAGGAAGAGGAGGAGAAGGGAAATGCTATGTCTGTGGAAAGACAGGGCATGTGTCTTGGGAATTTCTTGAGAGGAAAAATAAATAAGGAGGTGAAGAAGCTCAAATAAGGAATGTTGAGGCAAAAGCAGTGGAAGATGGGAAATCCCTCATTATGAGGAAATTTCTCTTAAAACCAGAGAAATAAGCAAAAGAGCTAGTTTATAGAAACAATATGTTCATGACTGCTTGCAAGACCAAGGAAAGGGTATGGAAAGTAATCATAGATAGTGGGAGCACTGATAATTTGGTATCCACATAAATGGTGGAAAAGATGGAGCTAGAGACAACTACACATCCGAACCCGTAAAAGGCATCGTGGCTACAGAAGGGACACCAAGCCATGGTAAGTTGACAATGCTATGTTGAATTTAAGATAGGAGGTTATAAAGATGATATTCTATGTGATGTAATACCCATGGATGTTTGTCATGTTCTGTTGGGAAGATCGTGGAAATTTGACAAAAATGTCATACATGATGGGAGAAAAAATACTTACACCCTTGAGAAGAATGGACGTACATATATGTTTCTTCCAATGGAGGGAAACAAAGTGAAGGAAAAAGCTATCCCAAGCATACTTCTCATGAGTGGGAAGGAGCTCTTGACTGAAGTCAAGAAGGAACATAAGATGTAGTTTGTTGTGGTGAGAATGCCTAGAGTCATCCTTACAAGTACTTCTGTGGATGATCTACCTGAAGAGATTAGGGAAATGTTGGATAATTTTTCTAATATTGTGTTGGATGAGTTACCTCGCTCTTTTCCACCCATTAGGAGTATTAGTCATCACATTGACCTTATTCTAGGAGAAATTTTTCCAAACAAAGAAACATATAGGTTGACACCTCGAGAAACTGAAGAGTTCAAGAATCAAGTCCAAGAGTTATTGGATAAGGGTTTGGTCAGAGAATGTTTGAGTCAATCCGATTTACTAACTATGTTGAGTCCAAAGAAATATGGAGGTTGGAGCATGTGCACAGATTCTAGACCCATCAAAAATATTACCATCAAGTATAGATTCCCTTTACCCAGAAAGGATGATTTGGTGGATTGCTTGAGTGGAGAATTTTTTTTTTCCGAGATAGACTTGAAGAGTGGGTATCATCAGATAAGAATGAGAGAGGCAGATGAATGGAAGAAAAAATTCAAGACAAATGAAAGGTTGTATGAATGGCTTATTATGCCATTTGGATTAACAAATGCCCCAAGAACATTCATGAGATTGATGAATGAAGTACTCAAAGACTTCATAGGTAAGTTTGTAATTGTGTATTTGGATGATATCCCAGTCTTCTATAAAACTGAAGAAGAACACTTAAGGAACTTGACATTAGTGATGAGGAGGTTGCAATAGGAGAAGTTGTTGATAAATCTGAAGAAATGTTCTTTCATGAATACATAACTCATATAATTGGATTTTTTTATCTCTTCGAATGATTTGAAGATGGATCCAGAAAAGGTGATGGAAATCAAAGAATGACCTTCTCCAAGAAGCATATTTGAGGTGATAAGTTTCCATGGATTAACAAGTTTTTATAGGAAATTCATCAGGAATTTCAGTGGCATTTGTGCACCTATGGTGGGCACTATAAAGAAAAAACATATGTCTTTTAATTGGACAGAGGAAGTTGAAAAACTATTCAGAGTGTTAAAGGAGAATATAACATAACAACCTATTCTAGGTCTACCATATTTCAAGAAGATATTTCAAGTGAGGTGTGATGCCAATGGAGTAGCTATTGGTGCAATCTTGAGCCAAGACAATAATAATGTTTCTTATTTAAGTGAGAAGCTTAATGACACTAAGAGAAAATTTTCAACATATGATAAAGAGTTTTATGCTATAATACAAGCTCTGAAAAAGTGGAGGCACTATCTTATTCCAAAGGAGTTTGTCTTGTACATTGATAATCAGGCTTTACAATTCATAACCAGACATGAGAAGTTGAACCAAAGACATGCTAAATGGGTAGAATTCATGCAGAATTTTACTTTTTTTATTAAGCACATTAGTGGTAGCACTAACAAAGTTGTTGATGCTTTGAGCAGGAGATGTATGATTATGAATGAAATTCAAGTGGAGACCTTGGGGTTTGAATACCTTAAGGAAATGTATCATGAAGATACATATTTTAAAGAGGATTATGAAGCATGTGAGAACCCTTTTATAAGGGATGGAAGTCAATGGATAGAGTACCTAATTCAAAACAAACTATTGTTTAAAGGAATCCAACTCTGTATTCTGAAATGCTCAATGAGAGAGAACCTGTTGAAAGAAAAACACATTGGAGAATTGGCTGAAAATTTCGGCCATGAAAATACTTATGCACAACTGAGTTCTTCATAAAATTGGCCATGTATGAGATCTAATGTGAAGAAAATTGTGGACATATATAGAGTTTTCCAGTAAACAAAAGGGAAACAACAAAACACTGGTGCGTATCAACCATTGCCTATTCTAGATAGGACATGGGATGCAATAAGCATGGATTTTGTGTTAGGATTACCAAGAACTTAGAGGGGGACTGATTCCATATTTTTTTTGGTTGACAATTTTCAAATATCGAACACTTCATACCATGCCAAAAAACTAGTGATGCTACTCACATAGAATTTTTTTTTTCAAAGAAGTTGTGAGATTGCATGGTTTTCCCATAAGTATAGTTTCAAACAAAGATACCAAGTTCGTGGGACAATTTTGGAGAACTCTATGGAAAATACTGGAGACACATTTGTCCTTCAGTTAATCATATCACCCTCAAATAAATGGACATATTGAGGTGGTAAATCATAGTTTGGGAAATTTGTTGAGAAGTTTGGTCACTTGTTGGCCCTTGGTTATGGAAGGTTGCAAAGATTAAGGAAAGAAGAACGAAGTGAGAACTGTGTGGAAGACAAGTTGATTGAGATTGGGTCAAAGTGACCAAAAGAGAAGAAATGACGGAGCAAAGTAAGAGAAAACAAGTCATTGGACAGGGAGATCGAGGAAGACAGATCAACAAGGAAGATGGATCATGGACGAATCAGCAAGCAGAAAAGCCACCAATGGATGCTTTGGAGCACCTCACAAGAAAGAAGGAAATACAGGTTAGTGAAGCCCTGAAAACGTGGGTCAAGTTGACCTAGGGTTTTAGACACCTAGGGTTTTGATATTTAGGGTTTTGACACCTAGGTTTCATCCTAAGGTTGTCTGAGAGTTATTGTAAAGTATAAATAAAGGTCAAGAGGACCTGGGATAGGGTCGATTATGGGATAATGAGTGATTTTTGTTATTGTTGAGAGAGAGGTGTTGTATGGTGAGAGAAGTCTGCATTGTAAGATCTTCATCTGGGTGGGAAGATCAACCCTGCAAATGGGTACGTAGGGAGGGAAGGGAGGAATAGAAAGAAAGGAAGATCTGCAAGCTAAAAGTGTATATAGAACTGCATGCTTTCATATAATATATCATAAAGAGAAGTTTTGTGGACGTAGCCCTAGGGAGAGGGTGAACCACGTATATATTGTTGTTGTGTGTGATTGGTGTTGCGTTCTTCTAATCTCTGATATACTGTTAATGCAATATTGTGTTGGATATAAGATATAGTTTTTGCAATAGGATTAAAAAAGATAAAGAATAACTAGATCTGTGTGAGAGTGTTGCCCTGGATCCTCTTTGCATTTCCTCTGGTTGTAGACACCTGTGTACTACAACCCCCTATAGCTACTTTGGGTGAGACTGCATCTTCTTTGTAGGTGTTGCCGAAAGGGCCAATAGTTAGGGCTTGTTGGTGCGTTGTTAGAACTGAACTGTGGGTCTGCCCCTATGCCAACAAATGGTTCCGTTGCTGGGACTGGTATCTTCTTGAGGGAATGTCAAGGTGGTTTCCATCGAAGACAAAGATTCAGAAGTGGATAGAAGAAAAAGAGAAGGACTTTCCTGAAGCTCAAAATAAGAACCCTAATCTTATTACAGAGGATTGGTTGGGAAGGTATATCTTTACTGATATACGCGATATTTACTTTGGAGGAATTCATAAGGAGCTATACGAGTGGCTAGCCAGATTAGCAGATACCCAGTTCGAAATCAGACTCAGATCACCTGTGGTTTGGACGTTGGCGATGATCAAGAAGGTCAAGAGAGTTGATAATGTCATGTCAAGATCAGTAGACCACTAGTTTGATAGTACCATTGGAGTGTACATTACTGAGTTTGTTATTGATAGAGTAGAATCATATAGTGAAGCAGAGAGATATTTCTTTAAGGGACAGAGAGGAAAATTTTTAGACTTCTTGAAGTTGAAGATCAAGATGCTATTGCATGAGAAGAACATACTGAAGATATAGTAGTGGGTTAGATTGAAAAATATAATGTTCAAGAATTCAGATAGCGACAACGACACAGAGGTCAGACACAAACGTAGTGGGAGAACCTTCAGAGAAGTTCCTCTGGTGAACTTGTTTGAGAAAAATCACGAACCACCAGCACAGGAAGAAGGGTTCTACAGTGGAGAAGAAGAATATCTATTGAACGAGGAACATTCAGAGTCCGTTAGGGCAGAAGAAGGGAAGACTGAAAAACCTCGCCGAGAAGAGTTAGAAACTTCAGGAACTATGCAGCCTGTTGAAGTAAGTATTATTACGCTTCATGTTGTTTTAACAACATTAAGTAACCAGAGTAACCTAAGTTATCAGAGCACTCAAAGAATTGGTACAAGTGGTTCAGTGCATACTCAGTCAGGAACCTTAAGAATATCTATGGCATATGAGATGAGGTTACCCACCTTTAGGGGAGATGGATATGAATATCCTTCTTATGCGAAGATGTATGGAGTATCAAGAATGTCACCGACGAAGCTGTTAAGAGAGATCAGTTTAGTAATAACCAGAGAGACTGTGCACTAAGCTGGTACATGAATTTCGTCCAAGGATTTGTACAGCCAAAACCGATGAATGAGATCAAGACTGTGTTGATTGAAAAATTCAAGAAACCCAAGTCGGAGTCACAGTGCATCACAGAGTTGAAAGAAATCAAGCAGAGAGTAGCTAAACCTATTTGGGAGTTTGATCAGAGGTTTAAGACCCTAACAAGCCATTTGAGTTTTCAGATTCAAGATGAAAAAAATAAAGAATGGTTTATTGCTACCCTCTTACCACACATCAGAGTCCCTCTGATACAACATAAGATTGCTTCGTAGACTGAGTCATTGGAGATCGCCATGAAACTAAAACCAACCCCTATGGGAGAGTCCAGCTCAGGTATGAGTCAAATTTTGAGTCAGCTAACTAACCTATCACTGCAGGTCGAAGATATGAAAAATGATAAAGGAAACGATAAAAGAGAAGATATTTGGTGTATCAGATGAAAATCAGAAGGTCATGATAAGGATAATTGTCCTCTATTTCATGAGTACTTGGCTTCAGGAGCCTCGAGCCTTTTGAAGCAGGTTCCTCTACCTTGGTGTGAGGTATGTAGAAATAGACATCGCCATGGAGAATGTTATTACATGCAAAAATATGTCGAGACACCTACCAACCTTTACTGTACATTCTATAAATATGTGGGGTATGATGAGAAATATTGTAGGGCTTATGACCTCTTTTATGAAAGATCAAGAGACACATATAGAATTCAAGGAAAAGTACAACAAGAAGGAAATACTATGCAGTTTAACTCCCCAGGAAGAGGAAACTTCAACCCTCATGGAGGATTCAAAGGAGGAGAACGAGGATGAGGCATGTGACGAGGTCGAGGTCAGATCATTTGTTACAATTATGCACAACCAGGTCACTTGGAAAGGGACTGTTAGAACCCTTGTACCACTTGCAGTTACTGCAACTCATTTGAACATGTCATAGAAGATTATCCTGCGCTGTTAGCCAAACTTCAGGAAAGACGAGGAGGGAACCAACAAGTACAAATAATCTCAGCAAAACCTCACAGAGTGGATCCTAGAGTCATCATTATCACTATAGGATGTGTTTATATAGGAGAAGACAGGGTGACTCCAGAGAAGATTATAGAAGAATCAGATGTCAGAAGAACTACAGAGAAGACACAGGAGTTTGATCCAAAGAAAGAGAAGCAAACATTTGAAGAGGCAAGAAAAGAGTTTGAAAGAGATCATGCTTCTTTATCAAAGGCACAACTAGAAGTGAGAGAATGTGGAATTCCCCTGTCCTTTGATCAGTGTGCTTCAACTGGAGAAGGAAAAGAGGTAAGCAGACTTATGGAATTCTGATATACTTGCATTAATTTAATTAAGGATGAAAAAGCCATACACAAACTACAAAATTTGATCAGACAGTATGAGATAGGAAGGGTAGATCCTTTACTGAATAAAGCAGTACATCAACTATCCAAAAAGATAAGGACAAATAAGGAACTACACCTTAATGCCCAAATTGTATATTATGATATCAATTATGTGGTCCTTGACTTAGGGTCAGAGGTCAACGTTATGACGAAGTAGACCTAGGCACTGATGGGAAAACCTAAGTTGATCTATTCCCCTATCAGGTTTAGGATGGCTAATCAGTAGGTATTAATCCCCTTTGGTAGGCTAGAGCATATCCCTGTGGACATTGACGAGGTAAGAACATTTGGGGACTTTGAGGTGATTGAGATAGTTGATGATATTTGTCCTTATCATGCGCTGTTAGGAATTGATTGGGCTTTCAACAATTTCACTTTTGTTGAATTAAATAAAATAAGAATGACATTTGAAGGTGATGGCCTTAGGGTCATTTCACCTTTGGATCATGATGAAGGTCGAAGATACACAGAACCAATTAGAGAGGAAGAGCACTCATATGACCTAGAGAATATATATAAATTGACAGCAAGACAATAGGATTACATTAACCGTACACAAGATGGGATTTTGAGCTGGAGAAGTGACAACACATGCTCATCGGACTCAAAAGAAGCACTGGAGAACTGGAAAAACAAAATATATGAAGTTTCTATGCGGATATGTGCTAGATTGACAAGGGAAGTTCACTGCATTGGCACATAAGTAAGTAACTTGCCTGCATTTGATGGTTTAAATCACTTAGAAACGTTCTTACTAGAATTTGAAGAATTTGTACCAGTACAACATAGATTGTTGGCACTAGATGAGGCTTTGAAAGCTACTCCAACAAGATGGTGGGGGACACATAAAAGGAACATCACGGACTAGATGGAATGTCACACTTTGATGACAGTGCAATTTTCAGACAACATTGAAGGATGTGAAGTTTGATACATAGGTCAATGATTTCACAAGGACCATGTGCGAAGTTGTGAGGAGACCTAGAGAAACATTCCTCAAGAGAAGTGGGTGCATACATTCATTAATACTCTAGAAACAACGCCTATCAATTGGTATCTTCAAGTAGAGCTGCACCTCACCACTTCAGATTGGTATGGTATGAATCAGAACTTTGTAGCTACATTTTTATTTGAAATTCAGTATCCCACGGTGGATTAAGCTTTACAGGTTGTCAGACAGAAAGTATTTGAGGAGGCACCTAGCCTCCCTGTGGAGAAAGAAGAGGATGAATGGACTGCACCTCTTCAGAAACCACAAGGATGCACAATATCAATGCCGATGAAGACGATGATCCTAGGAATGTGAACATCGCAGAAATGGAAGGACATAGATACATATAAGGACCAAGAGTCGAACTACCTTTCATTGAAAATCCGATCAAAATTAAGAAATTTAATATCAGAACAGAGAAAGCACCTAAGCTTGCTAGTGTTGGAGATTACTAGGATGATGCCACCATTGATAAGATCACAAAATTACTGCACAAATATCATGACTTGTTCCCAACCAAGTTCACTGATATGAAGGGCATAAAAGGGCCCATGGGAGAGATGAAAACCCCCTGGAAACCATATGTAAGGCTGGTCAAGCAGAGACCCTACAGATTGAATCCCAAATATAAGGTGAAAGTGAAGATTGAATTAGACAGAATGTTGGAAGTAGAAATCATAGAACCTATTGAAGAGTCAGAGTGGATTATCCCTATGGTGGTCCAAGATAAGAAGACAAGAGAGATCAGGGTCTGTGTAGACCTCAGGAAGTTGAATTATGCCTATTTGCATGACCCATTCCCTACAACCTTCATAGATGAGGTTCTAGATAATGTGGGAGGATAGGAGGTATATTCCTTTACAGATGGATTTTTAGGTTATCACCAGATCATAATTAATAAAGAAGATCACCATAAGACCACATTTGCAACAAAATGGGGTTCCTACCAGTACATAGTGATGCCTTTCGGATTGAATAATGCACCAGCCATATTTTCCAGGGTGGTGGTCGAAGCATTCAAGGAGTTTTTACATAAATATTTGGAAGCATATTTTGATGATTGGACAATTTTTAGCCTATTGCATAATCATATTGAATGTTTAAGACTAATGTTGGATAAGTGTAGGCAATGTCAGATTTCCCTGAATCTGAAGAAGTGCATCTTATTTTCACCATTTGGAGTGCTGCTGGGCCATAATGTGTGTAAGTAGGGGTTGCTGGTAGATCTGTCCAAGATTTCCATTATTGTTGATCTACCCCCTTCCACTTCAGTTCAATAGCTGCGCACTGCGCTGGGACATACTGGATACTACAGGGAGTTCATTAAGGGCTATGCACAAATTACAACACCCATGGAGAAGATTTTGAAGAAATATTGTCAGTTTCAATGGACAGAAGAATGTCAGCAGAGCTTCGACACACTGAAACAGAAAATGGTTATTGCGCTTATTTTGGTTTTCCTAGATTGGAGCAAGGAATTTCACGTGCATGTCAATGCTTCATATATTGCACTAGGAGCAATGTTAGCACAACCAGGAGCAAGAGATATTGACCACCCGTTAGCCTTTGCTAGCAGGAAGCTATGTACAACTGAGATAAACTACACTACCACTGAGAGAGAAGGTTTAGACATGGTGTACATGCTGCAAAATTTTCGACACTACTTGTTGGGAAGACATTTTAAGATGTTCATTGATCACTCTACGTTGAAATACCTAGTCAACAAACCAGTGTTAGGGGGAAGAATATGCATATGGCTACTGTTATTCCAGGAATATGATTTTGAGATTGTGGTCAAGCCAGGGAGAATGAACAAGGGACCTGTTCATTTGTCTAGGTTAGAGCATGGAGAGGAACCTACTAGTTTGGAGGATACACTACCAGATGCACAATTGTTGGCCATTAGAAGGGTTGATGACCACTTCATCAAGATAGTCCAATTCTTGTCAACATGAATGGCACCTAGTGAATATACAATCATCCAGAAGAAACAACTGGTAGTGCGCACTGCATATTTTTCACTTATAGCCAGACAACTATACAAGATGGGACCTGATGAGATCCTGAGGAGATGCGTTATGGAGGCAGAAAGACAAATGATTTTAGCAGAAGCACATGAAGGAATCACAGGGGGGAACTATGGAGGGAAAGAAACAACGCATAAAGTTCTTAGAGTTGGCCTCTGGTGGCCTACTTTACATAAAGATTCCAAGGAATACTATAAAGCCTGTGATGTATGCCAAAGAGTTGGGAATCCTACCCGAAGAGATGAAATGCCTTTAACACCACAACTGACTTTGCAGGCATTTGAGAAATGGGCAATTGATTTTGTGGGACCTATAAACCCACTAGGGAAGAACACAAGAGCTAGATACATCATCATTGCGATAGAGTATTTGACAAGATGGGCAGAAGCAAGAGCAGTTAAGGACTGTAGTGCAACTACAACTTCAAAATTTATATTTGATGATATCATAACTAGGTTTGGGTGCCTGAATACCTTGATGATTGATCAAGGAACACACTTTATTAATAAGACTATTGAAGCCTTGACTTAGGAATTCAAATTCTGCCATTAGAATAGTATTCCTTACCATCCACAAGTGAACGGGACAGTCAAAGATTTCAACAAGATCTTAGAGACAACACTGTTGAAGATTTGTAGTCTGAACACGGATGAATGGGATTTGAGAGCACCAACAGTGCTATGGGCCTATAGAACTACTTGTAAGAAGATAACAATGCAGACTCCCTTCAATTTGGTGTATCGTCTAGAAGCAGTTGTCCCTATGGAATATTTGGTTCCTAGTCTCAGAATTGCAACATTCAAATATATGGATGACAGTGGTGTTGTTCAAGAGAGGCTTGCACAGTTGGTAGAACTAGAAGAAGATCGATTTATTGCAGGATTCCATCAGCTGGTATAAAAGGAATGAGAAAATGCCTATCATGATAGGCACATCAAGAAGAAATCCTTCAAGCAAGGAGATCTGGTATTGGTATACGACATCAAGTTCATGATGCATCTAGGGAAGTTCAGGACACATTGGACTGGGCCATATGAGGTTGCTTACGTTACAGAAGGAGGAGCTACACAGTTGAATACCTTGAATGGAGAATGGAAGGAAGGTTTGGTGAATGGGAGTCGGTTGAAATTGTACTATGACAACCAGCTACCTAGCAGCTCTCAGTAGAAGCATGAGAAAAAGGGTCTAGGTACCAGGTGCAATTGAAACTGGGTACTAGACACAGAAAAGATAGTCTGCATAAGGAAAGAAAGAAAGGACAAAGAAAAAAACACAGGCTACCCCAAACAATCTGAAGACGAAGAAAAAAAGAAGGTTCAGACCTGAAGTGCCTCGGGACGAGTCACATGTGAGTGTTGGGGGACTATTGGCCCTTGGTTATGGAAGGTTGCGAAGATTAAGTAAATAAGAGTGAAGTGCAAACTGTGCGGAAGACAAGTTGACTAAGATTGGGTTGAAGTGACAAAAAGAGAAGACACGATGGAGCGAAGTAAGAGAAAACAAGTCGTTGGACGGGGATATCAAGGAAGACAGATCAGAAAGGAAGATGGATCATGGACGACTCAGCAAGCAGAAAAGACACCAATGGATGCTTTGGAGCACCTCACAAGAAAGAAGGAAAGACATGCCGACGAAGCCCTGAAAACGTGGATCAAGTTGACCTAGGGTTTTAGACACCTAGGGTTTTGATATTTATGGTTTTGACACCTAGGTTTCAGCCTAAGGTTGTCCGAGAGTCATTGTAAAGTAGAAATAAATGTCAAGAGGACTTGGGATAGAGTCGATTATGGGATAATGAGTGATTTTTGTTATTGTTGAGAGAGAAGTGTTGTGTGGTGAGAGAAGTCTATGTTGTAAGATCTTCAGCTGGGTGCGAAGATCAATCCTGTAGCTGGGTGTGCAAGGAGGGAAGGGAGGAAGAGAAAGAAAGGAAGATCTGCAAGCTAAAAGTGTAGATAGAACTGTATGATTTCATCTAATATATCATAAAGAGCAGTTATGTGGATGTATCCCTAGGAAGAGGGTGAACCATGTATATATTATTGTTGTGTGTGATTGGTGTTGCATTCTTCTGATTTCTGATATACTATTAATGCAATATTCTGTTAGATCTGAGATATAGTTTGCGCAATAGGCTTAAGAAAGACAATGATTAACTAGATCTGTGTGACAGTGTTGCCCTGAATCCTCTTTACATTTCCTTTGGTTGTAGACACTTGTGTCCTGCAACCCCCTATAGCTACTTTAGGTGAGACTACATCTTCTTTGCAGGTGTTGCCAAAAGGGCCAGTAGTTAGGGCTTGTTGGTGCGCTTTTAGAATTGAACCCTGGGTCTTCCCCTGTACCAACATCACTGAACATCATAACTAGTGGGATCAAATTATGCCCCAGGCAGATTTTGTTTATAATGATTCCCCAAACATAAGAACTAGAAAAAGTCCATTTCAAATAGTGTATGGAATGCATCCAAGAGGAATTTCAGAGTTAAGGGATTTGAAACATGATGATTTTAGGAGTGCAGGAGCAGAAGAAGTTGCTGCAGAGATGCAGAAGCTTCATGATGAGATAAAGAGATAGTTGTAGGAGAGAAGTCAAAATTAAAAAATCCAAGTTGATCAAAAAAGGAGAGAGGTTCATTTCAAAGTTGGGGATCAAGTTTTAGCACACCAGAGGAAGGAAAGGTTCCCAAGGGGAACATATAACAAATTGAAGATGAAGAAAGTAGGACCATGTAAGATCCTCAAAAAGTTTGATGCAAATGATTATGAGATTGAGTTGCCCGAGTATGTGGGAATATCACCCATATTCAATGTTCCAGACATGTACCCTTACAGGATGGATGATCCAAGAGGATCAAATGATTAAAAGGAGATTCGATGGGAGAAGAATATGTCAAGAGCAGAAAATACACAAATGGAGAAGATCATAGACTAGAGGATTGGTAAGAAGACCAAGAGAAAGATTTATTTTGAGTACCCGATGAAGTGGAAGGGTCACCCAATAGAGGATGCTAGTTGGGTAAATGAATTTGACATTCAGAAGCATGGAAAAAAAATGCAAGAGCTCATGGACAGGAGTCCATGAATTTTTGGCCAGAGGAGTATGATGCAGGAGCATCACCATCAAAAATTAAAGAGGCCAGGTGGAGGACAACTCAACACCCATCGCGCAGATTTCAAACTATTTTTGAATTCCAAGGAGAGCACATCATTCTATTTTGAAAGGATTGTAATTTAAAGATTTTAAATGTTTTGAGGCTTGAGCCATCACATAAGGCCGCTGAATATTGTAATCGTTTTAATTATCAGATAAGGTTGTAGATATACTAAGTATCAACTCATATCCGAATGTAATTTCCATTCAATGTAATATTCCTTAGTAGATGAATGTATGAACTATGATAGGATAACACTAAGGTAGTCAGGAGGGAAGGATCGAAAAGCCTCTCCATGTAAAAATATATGTATTGTATACCCAAATGAGGTTGTTGAATGTTATTGTTATTGTTGTTGAAAGAGATGTTGAAGCTTATTTAGAGTTGCAGATAGTTGTATGAGTCCATGCACATATTTTACTGAATGAATACAAGCAGAGAGGTTTGATTCCAAATGTAAGGTTTTGTGTTCATCTAAATTATTTTAGTACATGTGATGTTTCTTTATGATCTCTGTGTTTTATCTGTTTATGTATCTTTTATGCATGGATATGTTTTTCATGGTTAAGAGTGGAAACCTTTGATGTTTCTGTAATTTTCATTTGTTTCTGTTCTTAGATTCCTGGTGCAAGGAGTGCATAGTGCCTAGAAGGAGTGCATAGGCCGAGTCGCAATAGACTCTGAATATTAGAAGAGATAACATGAATTTACAGTTGAATTGCAAGGAATGCACAATTGTTCAGTTGAAGTGAAAAGAGTGCACAATTACTCAGTGGAGAGAAAATATTGGAAAAGACCCATGTAAGGAGTGAGTCGGGAAACCACTTTGTTTAAGTGTTGAAGAAGTCTCAGAGGAGATGAACATAAGGAGTGCGTAAAGCAAACAAATTTTATTCAAAAATATCTAAGTCTGAAACTCATTGGAAGTTCCAGGGACACAAGGAGTGTGCCCGAGGTCTGTAAACCTCGGAGGAACAAAGATCATAAGAGATAGCGGGTACAAGAGTTCCGCGGGAGGGACTTAGAAAATTTCTAAGTCAAAAAATTTAATGTGCCAGAGGAGCACACAGGAGGGTGCCAAAGATTCTATTTATCTCATGTGGTCAAGCTCAGGAGGATTAACGACTGAAGTCCCTTGAGAGGGAAGGAGTTTTATTATTTAAAATTTAAATGGTTGAGATCTATTGGGGAGGATCCAAGGTCTTTTGTGATCCTTAAATCTAGAGAAGTAGCACATGGTTTAACCCTGTAAGTCATTAAGACTTCGCAAGTTCGGAAGAAGTCGGGTGCAAAATTTAATGGAGGAGTTATCAAAGAATGGAAATCAACGGTTGAGATCCATTTGGGAGTGTGCAGGAGAGTGGACAGTTGTTGGAAAGAGGAGTTCCATAAGGATTAATCAGTGAAGTCCTGAAGAAGTCGAGACCCCCAAAGTCGTGAAGGCCGGAGTTAATCGTGGCCGTCCCAAATTCGAGGAGACGTGTCAACAGATCGTGTACTTCGGTGGACTAACATTCCAGAGGAAGATAGGAGTGGAGGACCCTCGAAGTACCAAAGTCAGGAGTTGATTTGGATCATTGATCAGGGGAAGTACACATGGCAACAAATCTATAGGTCCAACACTCTGAAGTGTTAAAGATTCTTTCTTAATCTGTTATTATTAATCTTCAGTATAACAACAACATAATAAGGATCTTACTGAAAGAAACACAATCACAGAGTACATAAGCATTTATCCTGGGAAACCCTCGAGGGGAAGAAAACCCAACAAAACTTCTTTAATATAGATTCAATCCAAGTATAGTGTCTCTCACAAGAGAGATCTCACCAAACAGGAGATCCACCAGAAACCCTAACCAGAACAGAGTAGTGCACCACTTAGACCAAGATAGTCCTTCACCAAGATAACCTTCACCTTTGCTGAGATACTCTTCCTTGTAGCTGCATCACTTATTCTTGTAGTTGCATCACTCTTAATAGAGAGAGCTTGATGATTGTGTGTACAAATGAGGCGCTAGGCCTCTTATAAATACAAGCTGTGCCCCCCCTAATAATTAGGTCAGGGCCAACCTGTCCACTTTATTTTTCTAATTTACTTTTGACTTGTCTAGGCACAATAGGGTCAACTTGTCAATATAATATATATATTATCTTTTACTTTATCCACAAAGGGGATAAGAATATTCTTTGCAGTTACACAATATTTTAACACTCCCTCTTAACAAGAAGGATATTATTTATCTTTTGACAGGTCACTGGATGTCATCATCAACTGAACAATATCATCAATTGGGTAATCATCATCAAATGGACAACAAAATCAACTGGATAACATCATCAACTGGGCAACAAGAGGCATCAATATAATCCACTTGGTCATCTGGAATCACGATCACTGACTGGTTCTCCATGAATCCATATTAAAGAAGTTTTGTTCTCTTTATCTTCGCATAGAAGATACTCTTTCTTTCTTTCGTCTTCACGTAGAAGATACTTCTTTCATATCTTCACACAGAAGATATTTTATCTTCACACATAAGATGTCTTATCTTCACACAAAATATATTCTATGAGTTTTTCCATTCCTTTTATGTTCTCCCTTCTCTTGTATTCATCTATCTCACCCATCCACTGGGGAGGACTACTACCATAGCTTTGCTCCTAGTCATCCCACATGAACTAAAGAAGCTAAGATGCTAGCCTCAGAAAGACTAGACTCCCTTTCCATTATCCACGCAGGATCATGACACAAACCTCAAGAGCCAACTAACCATTCCACATGGTCAAGGTTTTTGTTCTAGGTTACTTAATCCTTGGCCAGATAAGAGTATCTACCTGCTTCCCCTTGGAGAAACATCCACATTCCTCTCTACGAGGGTGGTCACACCCCTCTCTACAAGGGTATTCTAGCATGTCCCTAGAGTATCCAAAACTCAACACTTGGACAAAGGCCAACCTTGGAAAATTTCTCATTCNTCTACCTATGGGATTGCTCATTCCTTGTCTACGATGGTCTCTTGTCTTTCTCCTTCTCTACAAAGGTCTAGCTATGGGATCCAAAAAAAATCTCTTGTGGTCCAAAATCTTTCCATGGTATAATACCATGCTACCCATCTGCTGGGCACCATCCATCTACTGTATAACTTTAATCTTGATCAAAGTATCTCATTACTCATTCACTGAGTAAATTGTTCCATGGACCACTGCTTTCCTAACTTCACCAAATTATGATCCTCCATTTCGAACTCAGAGACATTTCTCCCTCTTCCGCCAAACTAAGAGCTTCTTTAACTGTGTAACATATGATAATCATCGTCCTTGAAGTTCTCTTCTATAATATTCTGGGTGTCTTCTTGAGTTCGAACATTTATTTCTTTCTGTCTTCATACTGGATCAACCTGCTCCCTCTACATCTATGAGAATGGTATTGGAACAACCTACAATTACCTGCATCTCATCAACTATATCTGAGTATCCATCTTTCTCTTCATCCTGAACATTTATGTTCTGCATCTTTAGGAGCCTCCTGCTCCTATATAAATACTGGATACTGTCTAGTCTTTACTGACTGTCACCATATCATAAGTCCTTCTCATGATGTCTAACTTTTGCAAGTCAAGGAATACGTTATTTCTTCCCAGACCTATGAACTTACTTACAATATGCTTTATGAGATATGTCACTTAGCCAATCAGTCAGTAACGATAAGCAGTAATAAAATAAAACTGTATCATGATTTTTATCAGAGTAGTACACATCTTTTCTTAAGTAAAATTTGTTTAACCATGTACACATCTGAAACCCTAACCATGCATAAGACTTTTGAACTCTTTTTCACTTTAGCTATGAAATTACCAAATTTTCCCTTACTATCATCACTGAACACGTACCTTTGTCACTCTCATGAGTGATCATACCTGAAATAAATATTTTATCTTTTTCTTTATCCTCTTCTTTGATACTTCCTTCATAAATCTGAAAGACAGGAATCATTAAGTGGAAAAAGTGGAAAAATGAAGATTACAGCTAACACGGGTTTTGACACCATATCCAATAACTCATCATCCGCGATCCTTACCGTCTGAATCACGTCAACGATGATCCTGGAAGCAGGCAGAGGTCCGCACCTGCCACCATCAGAAAAATGCCGACTCAGTTGCTCTGCGGGATGAAGAGTTCAACGCCGCCATCCACAGGTCTGCACAACATAAGCATGTGATTAGAAGAGGGCTTCAGGGGCTACGAGATCCACTCGTGGAACTGCTGTATCCTCCCACGGGATGACTCCGCATCATGAAACCTGTGCATATGGCTCATCAAAGCATGCACGGCTTCCACCATCTGCATGTTGTTAGCGATAAAAAAACGCACTGACATTTTTTAAAGAACGATGCCTAATCTTGTAGGGGAAATTTGGCTAGCTTCCCAAGCTCCAAATGAAGATTTGAAAGCACCATTGGAAAGCTTAGGATTTGTAGATGTCGATCGACTATTTAAGCATGCAAAACGGACTCTCCTTGACTGAGAAATTGGATTTTGAAAAAATCTGCGCTTTCACCAACGCAGAAGGCAGAATTGTAACTAGTTAGCTGGTGAAAGATCCGCCTTTCACCAGCTAAGAAGCGGATTTTTGGGTAAATTAGCTGTTGAAACCCTATCAAGGCCAGAACATCCAAATTTTCTCCTAGATCAGGTTTTTTTGGGTTTGAATGGTTTGAAACCTCCTTCAATAAGCTGGTTATGAATTATCAAATCAAAATCTGAAGGCCATTCTTGAAGATGAAAGTCAAAAGGAAATTTTTTTGACTAGATTTGGTCATTTTCAAGAGCAAAATGATAGGGATCAAGTGACACATCACCCAATTCGAATTTTAGCTTTGGAGGACCAAATCAAACAGCCTTGGCAGGCTAAAACTACACTTCATCAACAATCTTCTATTTTTAGAAATCATTAAATAGGACATTTCCTATTTTGTTTTGATTCTCCATTCTAGATCCATTTTTATAGGATCTCATCCTACACTTGTTATATCTGTTTTGGTTTGACTATTTTTAGTAAATCTGGTCCATCTTTCAAGGATCTAGATTTCATCTTGTAAGGCTATAAAGCCAAAGACATTTGGAGCACTAGGGGGTTCAATTATGGATACTCTTTGGCTATTGTACTAAGACACTTATTTTTCAATACAGAAAGACAGTCTTCTTTTGTTGTTAATGACAGATTTCTTCATCTATTCCATTGTTCTGTAA
>JASDQU011177274.1:28247-39693 GCA_032191745.1 Picea mariana
ATATGAGGGTCCTCCAACTTCGCAAGGCCATAACTCTCAAACCGTGAGGAGTTATGTAACATTCTACATACCACCAGAAATGGAATGACATGTACTATCCATATAGAATAGTATTATCTAAAAACATATCATAACTCATACCGTTATCCATTAAACAAACTTGGGTCCATTACCCAAACCTGGGGTCTCCAACTTCTCATGGCCATAACTCTCTAATTGTGAGGAGTTATGTGACGTTCCACATACCATCGAAAATGCAATGACAAGCAATATCCATCTAGGATAGTTTACCTGACAAATTCATTGTCATTCATCTCATTATTCCACAATTAAGCATGGGTTCTCTTACTCCGCAAAGCGTCTTCTTGTGAGGGCTTTCACCATAAGGGGACCACTTTGGAGTTCATCCATATTTACTTCTTATCAACCATGACAACACAATAATGAGTCATATTTACATCAAACAATCTTGGGTCCATTACCCAAACCTTTGTGCTATGGGGCTTTCTTCAAGGGTTGACATCAATGATAACCAACCTTAATCAACAACTATAACAAATGAATCTATATATGGGTGTAATACATCATTTATCAATATCATAAATATAGCTGGTACATTATATAAACCAAATGGCATGAACAACCATTAATAAAAACCCTTCCTTGTCTTGAAGGCATGATTCCAAGTGTCATATTCCTTGGAATGTATATGGTGGTATCCCGATTTGAGATCCAACTTTGTGAAATATTTTTTATGCTACAAATAATCTAAAAAATCATCAATCATGGGAAAAGGGTATTGATTTTTTAGTGTAATATTGTTCAATGCTCTGTAGTAGATACACATTTTCTAAGTCCCATCCTTCTCTAGTAAAATTATGATAGGTGACCCACAAGGTGAATTTCTTGGTCGGATCACACCCTGCTCCAACAACTGCTTCTTCATTTCATTTGTGTTGGCATAGGGGCAGACCTAGGGTTCAATGATTCAACAATGCACCAACAAAACCCTAAATATCGACCCTTTTGGAAACACCTGCAAAGAAAATGAAGTCTCACCTGAGGTAGACGCAGGGGTGGTTGCAGGACTCAAGTGTCTACAACCTAGCTGGGACACAGATATGTGATCACAGTACTTAACAGAGAAATTAGCAGTTAACATTCAGTAATATTTAACTCTTATCCACTTCACAAGAGAAAACCCTAATTACATAGCATCACAGTATTCAACAAGATCTAACACATCCAAGAACTTAGCATATAGAAATATATTAGATATAGCATTCATTCACATCACTAAGAACTAAACTACTATATCAGATGCATCTAACATATATTGCTACACTAAGCATAACTCACATAACAACCATAATTCACAAAGCAACCACAACACAGGATGTATGTGGTTCACCCCCAGCATGGGGCTACATCCACCAACTCTTATTCTCTTTATTATCTTCATTCAATGCATAGAGACACAAGACCCACTCCGCATAGGACAGGAGATCTGTGTGCACCTCTCCAGATCCTCCTTCCCCAAGTTAGGTCACATCACAAAGCCTTATTATATAGTATGCACATAATCTTCTTACATTCACTTGCACTTAGCTCTGCAAGTCTTAACACATATTATGGACAAAGCCTCTAGCTACGCACTAAGCCACAAACATTCACTACTACTACTACTACTTTCTTACATCTCCTAGATATCTATTTATACATTTCAAAATGGGCCTAAACATGGGTAAACCCATGGGTCGACATCCCATACTCGTTACATAAACCCTAAACCCAAAATGCCCTAAAAAGGGGCTGAGATCCCATGATCTCTGCTTCACCTTCGACCAACCTATCGAAGTCCCAAAAATGATCAAAATGACCAAGGTTCTCCAAAACTTGGTCAAGGGACAATGATTTTCTTCTAGAATGGACTATCTATATAACCCAATATTCGGCAATGGGGAGTCTAGAAATAATTGTACATCGTGCTCCACTTCCCTCTTGGGTGGTATACCTTTAGGCTCTTGGAAAACTTCTGATCCATAAACTGATGTGAACATTCCACTGGAAGATTTCATCACAATAGATCTAATAAAATATTGAAATATTTATTATTAAGGTAAATTTCCTTTATATCTCTAGAATATTTAGTTATTGATAAAATAGATCAAATGCAGAAAAATTGAGAACAGTAAAACACATTCACACCATCCACAAATAAACACAAGATATGACCTAGGAAATCCAATACGAGAGAAAACCCAGCTTGAAGTTGACGCTTCTCTTCTCTCTTTTCTCCAGTAAAGAAATGATGTAAGTGCAAAAAAAGAGGCACTCTCTGCGGAGTTGCCTTTGACCTATGGCCTGTATGGCTGCTAAAGAATCTCTCCTCCTCTATTATGCTCACAGAATACCACTCTTAGATGTTTTTAATAGATATGGAACAAGATACCATGAAAAATAATGGAACCCCTTCTATTAGTGGCTCGGTATTTGATAGGTTTTTTACTTCCTCTTAGTGGCCATCTAGCTATGCAAAAGAATGGAACCCCTTCTCCTCTTAGTGTCCATCTAGGGATATGTTTTTGACTTCCTCAACCTTCAATTGTAAAAAGGTTTTGGACCTTCTAGAATATTCTTAGAAAATCCACTCTGTGGCTACCTCCACATGTCTAAGTAATGGAGGTTGATGTGGCATCCACTCAGACCATAGTGATCAACATGGTAGGTCAACTTGCGGGAGGCATAAATTTCTCATACGAACTTTGATTAATGAACGGTCTGTGTTGTTGGAAAGGTATCTATGTGTATAATTTATAATATTCCTCCATAGTAAATTTTGGACCAAAAAAAGGTTTTTTTATGTCTAAAAATGGCTTCATAATATTTCTAACTATTTTTTGGATCCAAATTTCCAAATTTGGACTAGCCGCTGAAATGGATTTGAAAGCAGATTCCTCCAATTTTTCCACCCAAAAAGTAGTGAGATAGATGAAAAATAATATAATGATCCAATACATATCATACCTCTTCATTTATATAGGTTTATGGTCCCAAAAATATTTATTGAATGGGGTGAGTAAATTTTTCCTCTACCTTTTCCCTGGAGTACCATTTTTCTTTTCCTAGAAGTTGTCCTTTCAACCCAATCTGCCAAAGGTCATGCTACCCTCGTCTTATAGTTCTGGACCACTTCTGCAAAAATATGTCTCATGCCAACTCTACCTAAGAATCTGGTGCTAAATCCTCTATGGAATATAGGACCTACTCCTTCTCCTGATCCAACATGGAGGGCTCATAGTGTTTGAGATTCTCCACATTCACTACTGAGTAAATGCACATGTATGTGGGTAGACTGATTTCATAGGATTTTTGTAATACCACAAAAGGACCATACAATAGATCCTTGATCTTCTTACCATGACCTTGCATTATTTCCTCATTCATTTGTAACCATACTATGTCTCCCACTTTAAATGTTTTCTATGTTCTGTGATGGTCATGTCTAGCCTTGTACTTTTCATGTGACTTCTTTAGTTTCTCATGTACTTGAAAATGGATCTACATGATATTCTAAAAAAAAAATTGTGCTTTTAAAGCATGTCCTATGAGGTCCTCCCTCACTCCTCATTGTCCATATACAACATCTAAGGGTGAAGGTGGAAAACACCCAAAGAAAGTTTCAAAAGGTGACTTACTAGTAGAAATGTGGACTGCTCTATTATAAGAGTGTTGTATATAGATCAAATTTTTATCCTAAGTCTTCAGATGCTTCTGATTGTAACCCCTCAAAAGTTGCACCAAATCCTTGTTGACTAACTATGTTTACCCATCTATCTGTGAATGGAATGTTGTATACCTCGTCAACTTAGTGTCCATATTCTCCCACAATGTAGTCCAAAATGCACTCAGAAATATGGTGTCCCTATTTGATATGATGATCCTTGGTATCTGTCAGGACATGAATGGCAAAAAATATAACTCAACATTGATGATATTGCATTAGAATTATAGGCGAATATATACACGACTAACTGACTCTTGGTATTTCCAAACGGGTGGTCGTTCCTATCACCTACAAATCTTCATATTTACATTATAGTTACAAGTAATATAACCACAAAGGATTACATGTCCAACACATTCCCCCCCTTAATCCAAAGGGGTTTGTGTGAGTCTAAGCATCATTACGATCTTCTCAAATATTTCTCTTCCAAGGGTTTTGGTGAAGATGTTTGCAATTTTCTCATTTGTGGAACAATGTCTCAAGTGAATTGTCTTTACCTCTACATGATATCAAATCAGGTGATACTTTGTGTTCATGTGATTTTTTTTATCATGGAATCTAGGATTCTTGGTTAACTTGATTGCAAAAGTATTATCAACTATAAGAGGAGTATAATTCACTTGTTTCTCCTGCAAATCTTCAAGTATTTTCTTGAGCCACACAATCTCCTTCGTCACTTCTATAGCTGCCACATATTCTTCCTCTATTGTGGAATCTTTTGGAACTGATTGTTTGTGTTATATCCAAGAGAAATTTATTGATCCAAGACTTGTGAGATAGCATGAGTTTGATACTCCATTTTCCTTATCTCCATCAATTTCCGAAGCAGAATATCCGACCAGGTTGAATTCATCCACATTAGAATACATGAGTCCAAAATATTGAGTTCATATCAGTATTTTAGAAGTCTTTTTGCATTAGACCAGTGTCCTTTACAAGGATTTTGCATGAACATGGAAAGAATCCAAACAAAAAATGACATGTCTGGTCTGGTGGTAGTAAGATAGATAAGACTTCCCACAAGTTGTTTATGCTTCATTGCATTCTCAAATTCATTCCCTTATTTTGATGTGAGTTTCAAATTCTATTCCATTGGAGTAGAAATAGGATTGCACTCAGCCATGCCAAACTTATTCAATAGTTCTTGAATGTGCTTCTTTTGGGAGATGAATATGTATTTTTGGATTTTGTATCACTTCAATGCCCAAATAGTAGTGAAGATGTCCCAAATATGTCATCTTGAAGCCTTTATTCAACTCTTTCTTTATCGATGCAATGTAATTATCAGTGTTCCATGTTATGAACATACCATATACATATACTACAAGATACACAACAATTTTTCCAACTTTCTCCACAAAAAAAGTTGCATTGTCAAGATTGAAATGCTTGAAATTCAATTTCAGAAGATGCTCAATTAATTTTTCATACCATGCTCGCGGTGTTTGTTTCAAGCCATATAAGGATTTGATGAGCTTTCATACCTTATGTTCTTGTCCCTTCACAAAAAAATAAATCCTTCTGGTTGAGACATGAACACATTCTCTTTCAAGTCTCCATTCAAGAAAGAAATCTTCACATCCATTTGATGAATTTTCCATCCATTTTGTGCTGCCATGGAAAAAAGAGTGCGGATGGTAGCCCATTTTTTTGTGGGGGAAACATTCTCCTCATAATCAACACCTTAATTCTATGAAAATATTTTTTCCATGAGTCTTGTTTTGAGTTTGTCAAGTGAGCCATCTGATATGTACTTGTTCTTGAATACCCACTTGCAGCCAATTGGTTTTGTTCCATATGGAGGGTCCACCAACTTTCATGTACTATTTTTTATGAGAGCATCATATTCCTTTTGCATGGATTCTTTCCATTCATCATGAGAAGTGGCTTCTTTAAAGGAAGTCGGTTCATGGTTAGTAGATAAATTCAACTCACAATCATATGAAACATTCATATCTTCTACATCACCCGAGTTTGAATTATATACATTACCTCCATATTGTTTTGAGGACAATATGGTGCCTATCTTCCTGACCTCATTAGGATGAACACTTTCAAGTGTTTTTGTGAGTCATTTTGGTGGACCTTCCCGATATGGTCTAGGTTTCTCTATTGATTGAGATGGTGTTGAGTTCTCATCCAGCCTCATCTTTTCAATCCTCTTGATCACATAATCCAATGAAGTTCAAGTTTTGATGAAGTGGTAGGAAATTCTTCATGTGGGGGAGATGATGCTACAAAGGGAGATTTCGTTTATTTACCTTGTTAACATTGAGTAAATTGTTGGGCTAAGGAAATAATCTACAAAGGTAACCTACAAACCAACTTTAAGACTGGAAACTAGCCCTTTCAATCTAGAGAGGGATATCTTTGAGACTTTATCTTTGATAGATAGATTTTTTTTTGAACTTATGGCTAGGTTTATATGATTGAGGTATTTTTTCCAAGGTTTGGTGGCAAGGAGGTATGGTACATCTTTGGCTATGGAGTCGACCCCTGAAATTGAAAGAAAACAATAATTGGTAGGTAGAACTGTCCAAAGGAACAAAAGATAAATTAGGTTATGAAATTTTTGTTTTTAGTTTAGTTGTGTAGGGTGGAAGATGAAAAGAAACATATAAAAGAGTCAGAGCACCATGGAAGATGAATTCTGACCTATTTAAGAAGAGAAATATAGTTTAAATCACTTGAGTCTAAAGCACCATTAAATGAATTCTAGACCCTTTAATTATCCAATTTAAACAGAATAAAAGTGAATATGAAATTAAGGACACAAGAAGTACATACAAATATAAGAGTACAATCTTCAGATCACCGCCATTAGAATCTTTTTCATAAAAAGTTCAGGACTTCTGCATTTGTGATTCTTTCAGATTTAAAGAAAATTACAATAAGGATCAAAATGACTATACTTCTTCCAAATCACCCCCTTCTTTGCACCTTCAAATTGCTCAAATATATATATAAATATCATATTCTACCCTAAGGAGGTCGAAATCCATATTTTTTGAAAAAAGAGAGTTGTTACAATAGCTTAGGAAAGAATATTTTCCAAAACTCTGCTCATATCCTACTATCTAGGGTTTGATTTTTGACCAACTAAAAATGTGCCAAATGAAGAGAAAATCATGGGATATGATAGGAGAGTATCCAAGATTCAATATCCATATAAATTTTGAATCCACCTTTCTGATTTGGAGGACCATCAAGTCGAATTTCAAAGATTCTAGAACTTTGTCAACAAATCTGGCTTGGAGAAATTCTGTAAAATAGGCCCCAAAGATAATTTTAGATATTCCAAATAATAACACATGTGTAAAAACTAAAAGAGGTTTTTGTTATTGGGTCCATTGTTGAGAAAAAACTCTTTTTGGTTTAAAAAATTCTTCTCCATATCCTCGAAATCTGCGCCCAAAGACGACTAAAATAGGAAAACATTAGATGCTAAAATCTGGAAAAATGGACCGTAAATATTATTTTGAATATATAAAACTATTAAAACTGTGTAAGAAGTGAGAGGGGTTTTTGTTATTGATATCATTATTGACAAAAAACTCTTTTTTTTTTTCAAAATCCTCTCCAGTTGTTCGTAATGCGATCTTGAAGTTGACTATAAAAACAATCATTCCTAGAACTTGCGTAGAAAATTTGCGTAGTGCACTTGATTTTTCTTGAAACCCATGCAAATTTAGGTAGAAGAAACTTGATGAAGACCTATGATTTCCTCAAAAACTATAAACCCATCATCTCCTGTTGTTTTTACTAATCATGTGTGCTTATTGTATTTGCGTAGCGAGAGCTCGCTATGCAAGTGTTGTGTATGACAAAAACTGCAATTGTGCTTAGGAGGTGGCTTTATGTTGTCATCCTTCTCTGAATAAGAGGTACATGGAGTGAAAAAAATGTTTCTTATAATCATATCTTGAACCTGATGACATTTTCCCTCTTTTAATCACCATTGGAATTTGCACCTTTTTAACATCCAAAATCATGTAATGACTCTTTTCCCAAAAGGGCAAAATTGCGAGGTTTCTTCATTCAAATATATTCCACTTCTTATTTTCCTTTTTTTTCATGGCTCTATGGATATTTCTGAAATATTAACTTGAAACTATCAAAGGCAAAGAGGTCTTCAAAATTCAGCAGGCAACTTACACAACAAATCAACAGGCTGGGGTTTGCTCGAATTAGCACAAAAGCTTTCAATGTATGAGAGGTAGGCTATTGAGCAAGTATAATAGCATGGATAAAACATGATTTAATGGATTTTACATATCAAACAATTGAATATGGTATGTGTAGAGAGGAATGCAATACAGAGCTTGCGTAGCACGGGAACTTGCACAGGATTTGCGTAGAAAACAACAGAGCTTGCGTAGCAGAAGATTATTGGATCTTGATCAAGAGGAAAAGACTAATTTTCAGGTCAAGGATGCATGAAAATGGATAAAAGGTGGCAAGTATGCATACATGAGTGTATAAGGAGTGGATTTTAAAAGGAAAGTACTTGCCCAAATATGACAAGACCTCTCAAGGCAATTTAAGTAACTTGTGTAGCAAATTTGAGGAGCACACACCTATTTGAAGTTTTCCAATAGTACAAATGACATGGAGTGTAATCATTGTCCCTTTTTTGATCTCATCAGGCATGATGATGAACCATGATACCTCTTTTGACATGACTTTCACCCCTAACCTATGACTCAACTTTGACACATAATTTCCCATTTTGTGACATGATTTTAAACTTAGGGAAACAAGGACCTTTACAAATATTTCAACATGATGGACTCTTATATCTCTTGATGGTGTATCATGAGATAGAAACAACACGTTTTTACTCAAACTATGACTTAACTCTCTATTGACATGCATATTACCTTTATTTGATCAATGACTTTATGAAAAACACACTTACTATGACTCATTTAGGAATGCCTTGGTCTTCCCAAGACCAAGGCATGACTCTGAAAACTAGGAACAAACCTCTAAATCTAGATATGAAAATCATGGTGATAACAGACCCAATATAGGGACCCCCCCTTCAAGATGTGGAATCTCATCATCAAATTCATGATATGTCTTTACACGAGTGAATTTGTCCAGGTGATCAAGCTGCCTCTCAACAATTTCGTCTTTCTTGGTGGATTAAAGAAATATCAAATATCTGGAAGGGATGAACTTCTTGTTTCTATCATCATAAATATGATACCCCTTAGTGGTGTTTGAGTACCCCAGGAAGATGGACTTATGTCTCATTGCATCAAGATTTCTTCTTTGCTCCTTAGGAATCAGGTCATAACAGGTGGAACCAAAGACCATGAGATGCCTCAGTGAAGGAATGTGTCCATACCACATTTCATATGGACTCTTGTTTTTAATAGCTTGAGATGGAAACATTTTTTTGGCATATACTACACATAGAATTGCATCAGCCCAAAACATCAATTTAACACTCTTGAAAAACATGATGGAAAAAACCATATTTAGGAGTGTCATGTTCATTCGTTCATCTACACCATTTTATTAAGGATTGTATGGAACTGTTGGTTGATGTTTGATCCCATGTTGGTGAAAGTGATTTTAAAATTCATTAGATGTATATTCTCTTCCATTATTAGTGCAAAGAGAGCCAATACGAGACTGAGCTTCATTTGGAATCCATACATGAAAATTTTAAATGTTTCAAAAGCTTGTGATTTGTCTTTCAACAAATATACCCAACACATTCTAGTGTAATCATCATAAAAGTCATGATGTATTTGTTTCCATTTGCAGAAGGAACATGCATAGGGCCACACAAATCAAAATGAATCAGTTCAAGTCTTCTAAATTCTCTAGAAGTAGAATCATGGAAAGGTTGTTTTCTATGCTTTCCAAGAATACAAGCATTGCATTGTTTCGGTTTTCTAGGGATGGTAGGTAGACTAGAAACACCAATATTTTTCAATAAATGAAGACTGTCATAATTGATATGACCAAATATAGCATGGCACAAAAGACTAGATGGAATTATACCTAAGTCATGATGAGAGAGGTATGTAGCAGTGTGTTTATGGGAAGATGTCCCATTCAGCTTCAACAATCTTCCATATTCTATTATGATCATGACAACCATGTTTTTAGATTCCTTACTTATCTCAACTTTTCCACCGAACATATGAACAAAGTGGCCTTGTTTTCTGATTTGCACAAGGGACAACAAAATTCACTGCAACTCAGGAAGATAGAGTACATTATGCAAAAGAAAATTTTGGAGTCGAGGAAACTTAATCCTGATGGTTCCCATACTCAAAGGCTTGAGACTAGATCTATCTGCAAAGTACACTACACCATCTACATTGTCATCAAATTCTACGAAGAATATCTTCGAAATTTCATGTGGGTGGTCATGCATGTATAAAGAATCCATGCATCTCCCCAAGAAGAAAATGAAGTATTAAATAGATCTTCAGTTACTCCGATATTGCAATAGGCAACAACATAATGAACAAGTGTTTTACCTTTAGCCAGGTCTGAGGTTCTATCTCTATCTTCTTTGATATTATTACATGGAACTTCGTAGTTAGAGGCTTCATGTGACCCGTTCATTCCACAGTGGGTACAATGAAGGTCATATTTTTCTTGGGGATTATGCCAACCCCACCTACCTTTGAGTTGCTTCTTTCCATGTCTTCTCTTATTGCCTCTATGTTGTCCAGAAACTGGAATACTGGAAGCTCCACATGTAGATGCAAGAGAATGCATTTTCTTATGTCTTCAAATACACGTTAGCAAACAAGACTATAATGGATTTGCTTCAATTAAAATATTATATTTTTCTCGCTGAACTAGGAATATAATTGGGCTTCACCATTAAAATACACAATGGAACTAGGAGGGGTGTAGGAAACCTCCACGTCGTAGAAAAAATGAAGGACGCTCACACACAAAAAAAATAATGGATGCTCACAAGTTGATAATATATCACAAACATTGGCAAGGTATCCAAAATTATTTGGGAGTCAATATGGATGTTGGTGTTGGTAACTCCGTAGATGGAAATGGCCGAGGTGGTTATCTGGGCTCTCCTTGCAATAGTCAAGAAAATTCTCATCTTCAACCTTGGAGGGAAATGACATCAGTACAATATCAATGGTATCAAATCATAAAAAAAATTCCATTGTATATGCTTCTAGTTTATTTGGGGAGTCTCTGAATTTAATGGAGACATGCTCAAAGGGATTGGAAATAATTTTTCCACCACCATATACTATTTTTAGACCAAGTTTTTGGGAAAATTTGGTTAGTTTTGGAGGTTTTGGCCCACTTTGGGACTTCGACACGTTGGTCGAAGTAAGAGCACCCAGACATAGTTGAGATCGCAAATCTCACCTATTTTGAGGGTTATGTGGACCCAATAAAAGGTCCTCTGGGCTTTGTAATGGGTTTAGGGGATGTCGGCCCATGGATTTTCCCCATGTTTAGGCCTTATTGTAATATTTTGTAAAGTATAAATAAAGAGGAATGTAGTGTAGAAGTAGTAGTTATGTGTGTGTCAAGGATTTGTGCTCAAATGTGATTTTGTAGGTTGTGCTTAGTGCTTGTGATGCTCAGTGTGGAGCATGTGCTAAGTGTTGTGATAAGAGATTGTGGCTCTGTGCATTTGACCTATTTTTG
>JASDQU011177275.1:5346-26548 GCA_032191745.1 Picea mariana
TGAGTCCCTTAGAGGACGAAGTCTGTTAAGACCAAGAGAGGTAGTGCAAATATGCATAGGCCCTCTACGGGGAAAGCAGAGGCCGAGAACCACTCAAGTCCTAGACATGATGAAGGAGCACAAGAGGTGTGCAGAAGACCCTTCTAAGTCATTGAGTCCAGGAGAAAGAGTGCAATGCTCTTAAGTCCTTCATAACTGACGAAGATCAAGAAGGATACGAGATCCAAGTATCGAAAGGGAATATCCTTTCGTTTGGGAGATGAATGGATGACATCTATTCAGGAGGATCTGAGGTCTGTCATGATTGTTAGATATGAAGAGGGAGTGTAGGTGTTAACACCTCGAATCCTTCAGCCTTCATAGTTCAACGAATGTTGGTAATCACCGTAATGGGATAGATCCTTTGAAGTCTGAAACCCAAAGTCGTGATGCTATTTGGAACATAGATATAAGGACCTATCGATACCCTCCTTGACCGTTAGATTGGAAAGATCGGAGTTCGCACATCAGGAGAATCGCACGTTGGTGCGAACAAACTTTTGAAACTTGAAGTTGCAATATAATCTGGACTATTGGATCGAGGAAGGTCGTAGATCGTCGATCTAGCACAAGTGAATTAATGCAAGGCGTACATGGGAATTCGAAATCCCTAAGAATCAAGCTTAGAAGGGATATCATTTTTCAGAAGTGTAAACGATATCTAAGGAGATGGAATCATAAGAGAAGAAAAGGTTGAGGCCTTTGAATACTTAGAAAATCCTCTAAGTCAGAGGAGATCATAAGTCAGGAGGTAAATACCCAAGGATCTGAGATCCGCAATAATCCTAGCCATCCATCGAGACAGGACACATGGCGGGAGATCAACATTTAACTGACTTGAAAGTCAGGAAAGTCAAAGGAAGAGTTGTGAGAAATCACGAAGTCTGATTTCACGAAGGTGATCACAGTTGTTCACTGGAAGGAGAGCGTGGACCATAGATCTGGTCCCAGATAAATTTCTAGTTCATATTTCTGAAGAAGGGAGATGATAAGTACTTTGATGTCTCGAGACGTGAAGTCCTGATTCGAGAAGAGGATATCTGGATTGTTGGATCATGGAAAACCATGGACTGTTGATTTGATGGGAGCAAAGTTAAGAGTTTGGGAATTAGGAGAAACAAGGGAAGAAATATTTTGACTTCGTGAAGTGCGAAGTCCCGAAACCCTTGATAGTTGATCCCCAGGTCATAGCTGGATTTCTCATTGATGAATGTCAAAGGAATGGAGCTAGGGATCGTTAGGATATTTGTTTAGATTTTGGGAATTGGGAGAGTCATGGTTGACTCACAGTAAAACACCCGAAGTGGTCACAGTTGATGGTTAGGTGGGAGGAAACTTGCGCCTGGTGCTAGTTTGCGTAGGTAAAGTTTCGTGCAAGGATCTGTGGTTTCGTTTCGTGGAGGTTCCAGCAGGGATCCGAAGAGATAATCCAACTTAGTTATGTAGATTAGAGGATATCTGACAACTCTATGCTCATTTAGGAGAATGGAGACCATGGCTGGAGAGTTTTGGAAGAGCAGAAGGGAACAAAGACCCCGAATGGGGGTTTTGATTTTTCTAAGAAGAACAAAAAAAATATTTCCCCATTGTGGGTGTGTTACACTTCCTGTATAGAGTTATGAAACATATTGGAAATGTCCAAGCCACTCTCATTATAGAGTTCAGACATATCGGGTTCTTTTACACATTATTTTCATCACCCCTATGACCGTTAATGATGTACATCTATCCTTTGTCTTTAGAAGGATCAATGGCCCGAGTCCCTGAAAAAGAATGAAGACACATTTTCCTAGGGAGATGAAATGATCTTTTCCTTTGCGCAAAGCCTTATAAGGAAGGATCGTCACAATTTTCTCAGTTTTAAGGGTGCAATGATCAAGGATCATTGTAGGTTGCACCACAGTAGCCTGTGACATCATCGCAGATTTCTCAGTGTTAAGGGTGCGATGATTTTTTGTATGAAGGAAAAATAGAAGCTTCTCGATGCTTCTAGAATAGAAGCTTCGAGGGCGAGGTGGTCTTCGATCAGTTTCGATCTGATTCATATCTCTGATCTCATGGGATCATCCTAGCCTCCTCACCCTATCCTTTTCATATTATAAAAGAAGGGGAGTTTTCATGGGGAAAGATAGATTGGAATTAATCTCTTTTGTGTCAGCTTGGAGAATATATTTTAAGAAGGGCATATGATAAGATTTTGATTTATGTTGTCAAGATAGATTGTTAGTATCTTCAAACTTACAGCCTCAGAACCCTTTGGAGCATAAGTGTGTGGGAAGAAAGGAACCATTGGAAGGAACCTAAAAACAACAAGGTATTTGGTTGTATCTTTCTTCTACATTATTTAATACAAATATAATTTTTCTTTCCTATATGAAAACTATTTTTTCATATTGTATGATTCATTGATCACATACATAGTTTCATATCGAATGGACTTTATTATTCTTGTCTTCATTGGATTGTGTTTCTTTGCAGAAACTTCTCCATAAGCATTACGATGGAGCTAGGATCACATTGACTCTTTGATTGTCTAATTTCCCTGGAAAACCTTCTTTTTATTTATTTTTTCCATTTTTTCCTTCATCATCGCATTGTGATCTTCTGTGACTTACGACAATCTAGGATCGATGCATTCTTCCTTGAGAGATAGTGCAACATCCTCACACTATGGCCTTCTATGACTTGTGACAATTTAAAATCGATGCACTGTGTTAGTCTTCTATCCTGCGACGATTTTGAATTGTTTTTAGTTTTTGATGGTTTACCCTGCCCAGCTCTATGATAAGTGTTTGGGGTGATTTTTTGGGTCTATTTACAATATTCTTGGTAGTATTTGAATCTTATTTTATCCTTCATTTTTTTTTTTTATCATGTGTGCTTTTGAAAAATTTGGTTTCTTGCTTTGAGTGTCTTTCAGTTACAAAGCATTATTTTTCCTTTAGAATTGTTTCGTGTGTTGTGCTGGTTTTGTCACTTGGGTGAGCAAAATAACAACACTTGCATGTCTAGATGAGCTTGCTAGATAAGAAAAAAGTTTGTGAGTGGGTTATATAAGCCAAACACATGTATAAACAAAGAAATTAACTAAAACAACTAAGAAATAAATGTTAGGAAGAATGAGAAAATTAGAATCGTGAAAATTAAACAATGACCAACATAATGATACCAATGGATCAATAGATTAGTAGGCAAAACACTGTAGAGAAAAATAGGGACTTATGAGTCCCTTCTTCCTCCCTCAGAGGGATATTGAGTTCCCTAATGTAGAGCTCTTCATACAATGGAAGAAATAGAAAATGGTGAAGAACAACAATGCCTATTCCCTCAAGAGGTGAGTAGAATGGCCTATTGAAATGATGTTTGAAGGAAACAAAGAGAAAAGATGATTCTCAAGGGAGAATTCTTGCAGCATAACAATACCATGAATATCTTGGTTTCTTAGTGCACCCATGGATCTTATTTATAGCATTCATACATGAAAAAATGTAATTGGTTCATACTGTGAACAAGGGGCCTTTAAGGGAACCCTCTATCCCTTGACCATCCCCCAAGCTAGATTTCGCTTAGATATGAGTGTCAAATCATGTTGGGGGTTGATCCATAAGTGGTTGAGGGGATGACAAGATCCATAAATGCACCTTTCATAGAAGTGCATGGATTTTCTCGTACATAGTCATGAATTTTGTGCATTGTGCATGCTAAGGGTTGTGTTAGCCCGTGCACACTGCGCATTGTGAACGCACTTCCTTTGGTGAATCTACGCATTTCAATTTTTGACCCAATTGTATAGTTGTTTTTATTTTGATGTTGTTGCCATTGATGTTTTCTTTAACCATTTGTGGGCAATGTTACATATTATTTTTCAGTGATAACATATGCCCCTTGATGTGTGAGGTTAGGAGCATACGTAGAGATGAAATACATCAATGTTTCTTTTGTTGAAAGCTCCATTGTAATGAAAAGAGCAACTACAGGAGCGATCCACTGGAGGGAGAGGGGAATCTATGGGACCCAAACCTTTATCTAGGGAGAAAAAGAAAATCAGTGTACAAACAAGGTAGGCATGCCCCATGCTCGTGTCAGGAAACCAAAATGTGAGATGATAACTAAAGATGTATGTTGATGTAGATAACTGCAGCTCCCTTAGGGGCAGTTGATAATGGAAGATGATAGTTCTGAATGGTGAATGAAATATGAAGTGTGGCAAGGACGACTATAAGGATTGTCGATGACTCGTAGGCATTGATGCCTAATGAATTCATAGGTCTTCAGATTGTATGAAACAAATGAAATAGTTGCATAGTAAGACCCACCATAACATGAGAGTTTGTTGAAGTTGAATGTTATGGGGGTCAATGAAATCAGAGAGAAATGATGATTCTTTCTATGTCATCCAAGAGTCCTCATTGTAAAGGTAATGAGAGTCAAGACAGTGTCGACCTTCTAGAAACTTTGTTGATGTCGACTACAAGAAGAAAAGGGCTTCATGAAATCCATTGAGATGATATGAGGTACTTACGGATAAAATGAATGAAGTCAATATTTGGGGAGACTCGAGACTATCCTTGGTTGGGGAATTTTGGAGGGTGATTTCTAGCAACCATAAAACTAGATCTAGTGTTAGGGGGACAACTAGATATGGGATTCAATTGTGCTAGATGCTAACAAAGTGAACAAACTCAAAGATCATTGGTACATGGACTTGGGATATGTGGGGTTCGTGAACGATGCCGCCATGAAAAGAGAGTGGATTCCCCAACCAAGGGAGACATGTGTTGCTTTGCTATAAAAAATAAGGCCATCAAGGGTGACGACGAAAAATCTAAGTATATGCTGGAAACAAAGGTTTTTTACGATTACCAAATAAATAAAGAATAATTTGGCTTGAGTATACAAATACAAAAATGGGTGCCCCAGTGAAATATGGCTTGGCCTATTAAGGCGCAAGCTTGTGAAAGAAAACTGGTGGAGTGTGGGGGCCCCATGGGTGGGTTTCTGTATTAGGTAAATGGATGGAGGACAATCTGCAGATGAGAAAACTAATGGTGGATGAGATGGAGGGATAATGATACTACGGAGGTGCAATCAATAGAATCGAGATGATATGAACTGGGAGTCCATTTGGGAAAGTTACCAATACGATGAAAATAAGTATGGGGTTCATTCTCGGAAGTGCATAAGACTATCGAGACTCCGATCCCTAGGGGGTGAAATCAACATGAGTTTCAAGTGGCCAAGGGGAACTATGAATGGGAAAAATCATGTGGGGGAGAGTGCTACCAGGTGACATTACCCAAATGAAGCAAAGGTGAAGGTACTACATAGCCAGATGTAAAGACCCTTAAGGTAAATGTCAGAGGGTGCGATTGGGAGATGCAATTGATTTACAGAGGGAATAATTACATGCCATTGTCAAACATATACTTGAAGGGGTTGTAATCTTGCAGAAAAAGTACCTGCACACATCAAAACCAAATACCCGATATGAACAATATCTGATGATAAAGAACATATAACATCTATTTAATAAAATTGAACATGGGCATGCATACCTAAACGATACATGAGAAAAATTCTACTATGGGGCCAAGTTCATACGATGGCCCGAAGAATGTGAATGCGTAGATGGTGGGAACAAGATCCCTTGGCTGAGAATGGATCAAAAAATAGAGGCTCTGGGCTCCTGTAATAGAGTGTGGAAGTTAGGAAAAAGGGGCTATATATGGCTAGTGGCCCCACAATGCGACCTCATATATACATGTCACTATAGTTGAATTGGAAAGAGTGCTCTGAGGATATTTGGAGATTGGAGGAGCATGAGGCTATCGATCCGAGAGTGGATAGAGACAGGTCAGTGGTTCAATTCTCCTGCATTGTGTAAAATTCTTAATTTGTAGGTAGGGACTGTATAGAGGGTCGTACATGGGATTTTTTGGGTAGGGGCCCACCAGTGCATGAAAAAGGGAGGAATACCTATGCATATATGTGTAGGTATAATCCCTTTTCTAGCACATAATGTGCAACTGTTCTTACCACAGTCGAGCATGCGGGCACGAGAGATGGGAAGACATGCATGCTTGTCTAACTAACAACTGCACACTCATGCACAAATTTTTATTGGAATGTTGTGCATTAGTGAACAGTTGTGCTAAGAATAGACGTTGACATGTGCATACCTGTCTAGGTGAAAGCCACACACTAGAGGAAAGCCTAAGGGTTTGAATTTTTTGAATTTTCGATGTTGTTTATGAATGATGAGGTTGATCAAATGTTTCTGTGTGGGTGCAGGTGATAAAAAAACTTCGATATCATGATTCCAATGCATTGGAGAGAGAGTTATTGGGACCGTCTATGAAAGGTGGTGAGATCACAACTGGGTGTTCGCAGATACTTCGCAGTCTGCGGGTTGCTCAATTTCTTCTACCTCCCTTTGATACGATCGCAGGAGTTCCTGCTTCAGTATCTTATTGGGATGTGGAGAACTGATCCGCAGTGCTTCATAGTTAGAGGTCAACATATGACATTCTTGGCCATCGAGGATGTGTATTTCTTGATGGGGCTCCCATTCTGTGGAATGTCCCTTTCTATTGATCCCCAGTTATCAAGGGATGAGCAAGTAGGTGACTTGGTGACTCACCATTGCATGAGGATGAACTCTATGTAGAGTTCAATCATTCGCATTGAGGCAATAAATTATCTTTTGATAGATTGCATCGCTGCTATGGTGGTTAGGCTCTACGGATCCTTGGGCACTCAACGAATCACTAGGGGTCAGCTGAGAGTAGTGGATTTGGTCCTGGATAGGGACATTTTTTCATGGGGTGTTCTTCTTCACACCAATATGATGGGACATGTGAACCAGTGTTGATGATCTAACTATCATGAATTCCCATTCGGGTTCATTATGGTGGCTTGGTTTCTTGAGAGAGTGCATCTGTTCCGCTCGAGGATCTTGCTCGAGCCCACAGGGTCATGAGAGTTGTGTCTGATGTGGTGGGACCATGTGTTGGCCCGACATGGTGGTGGAGAGGGTGGACCCCGTTGTGGCATGAGTGTGGCGATAGATTCCACATGTGATATTGAGGTATACATACCTGGGTATGGACTACTGTCACAACCCATATATGGTGTTTCCTCTTGGGGATGATTTAGATCAATGAGGTATGTTTTTGTATTATGTTTTTATGTTTTGTAATTTCGATATATATCATGTGATTATGTATGTATATATGGATTCTGACACTATATTTGGTGTTTCTTTCCAGATATAGGGTCCCAAGATCGAGAAGTGGAGGGGATCAGGGAGCTGACTCACCAAGGACCAGTGCAATCGATGCCTATAGAGTTGAGGATGGGATGGAGGTTGTGGCAAGATTATTCTGGCTCTAGACCATCGCATGAGACATAAGGGGATGTTAGGGTGCTCCCGGAGGATCTACTTCGACGATTAAAGCAGGTCCTACAGGGTCTACTAGAGGGTATGTGGGCCCATGTCCAGGATGAGGAGGTCCTGGAGCAGTGTGTGGGCATTCCAACAGAGTGGTGGAACCTAATCTGTGTAGATTTGAACCTTGTACAATATCTACTGCAAAGAAATATTTAGTAAAGGAACAGAAAAGATAAAATGGAAAATACAAACATTACACAGAGATTTTTCCCCTAGAATCCCAAATCGGGTAAACAAACATATTCTATATTATTCATCATGTTACAATGTTTACAATACAAAATACATATAGGAGCCAGCAACATCCAAAACCCTAACCCAATGACCTGGATTAGTCCAAAACCCTAATTCTTTAACAAGAAATAGAAAACCATCGACAAAGAAACTCTGTGCTGAAAAGCCACCTAAATATAATGCGGTCCTGTGGCAGAAAAAATATGGTCCCGATGCAGAAAAAAAATATTTTGGGGGTGCTTCCCCCAAACCCATAACACTACTACTCGTGCAAAGAATATAACAGATACCCAACATTCTCCCACTTGTTGTTTTCTTTGCACACAAGGGGTTACAGGGTTACATAGTCAACAATCCAGGGCAACAATGCCCATGGATCCTCTACACCAAGAGAACTTCTTAGTGCTCACATATTTTGTTAATGAGTCTGCAACATTCTTCAAAGTGTCCANCCACCTTCATCAGTGATACTTTATTTTCTTCAATCATGTCTCTCACAAAGTGATATTTAACATCAATATGTTTTGTCTTTGAATGATAAGCAGGGTTCTTTGCCAGAAAAATTGCACTTTGACTATCACACTCTATCCTTACAGCTTGTTGTACCAACCCAATACCTTAACACAATATTTGTAACCATATTTCTTCCTTAATTGCATGAGTGGCTACCATGTATTCAACTTATGTAGTTAAAATTGCCACTACATCCTGTCCTTTTCTCATCCAACTTATTGCTCCTCCAAACAAGTTAAACACATACCCTCTTGTAGATCTCCTACGATCCAAATATCCAGCCCAGTATGCATCCACAAAGCCATATATATTCACCAATATTTCCAATCCCGGTCTTCCTTCATAGCACAATCCATAGATATAAGTGCCACGCAAATACCTAAAAACCCTTTTTACTAATGTCTAATGCTCCTTCCTTGGTTCTGACATATACCTGCTCAAAACTACCACTGGATGTACAATGTCCAGTCTAGTACATACCATTGCATACATCAAACTTCCAACTACACTTGCATATGGAACATGAGACATGTATTCCTCTTCTTCATGTGTCTTGGGACACTGATCCGCAGATAATTTTACACCAACAAGAATAGGAACCTTAATCGGTTTACATTCCTGCATATTAAACCTTTGCAATATTGTCTCGACATATTTTCTCTGATTTAACCATAGTTTTCTCCTTTTCTGATCTCTTTTAATTTCCATTTCCAAAATGAAATTTGAAGCACCAAGATCCTTCATGTCAAATTTAGAGGACAACTAAGTTTTCACATCCTGGATAATCTCCTTGTTGTTTCCTATGAGCAACATGTAATCCACATATAAGACCAAATAAATCAAATGATCACCAATTAATTTAAAATACACACAATGATCTTCTTTTCTTCTTCTGAAGCCAAGTCCTAGCATATAAGTATCAAATTTTTGATACCACATTCTTGGTGATTGTTTTAAACCATATAGGGACTTTTTTCAGCTTGCATACCAACTCCTTCTTTCCCTTCACAGCACAACCTTCTGGTTGCTTCATATAGATTTCTTCTTCCAAATCCCCATGTAGGAATGTTATCTTCACATCCATTTGTTCTATTTCAAAATCAAATGCAGCAACAACAAATAACATAAATCTTATGGAGGTTAAATTGGAAACAAGAGAAAAAATCTCACCAAAATCAATTCCCTCAACCTGGGAATAACCCTTTCCTACTAACCGAGCTTTGTATTTCTCCACTTTTCCTTTTGCATTCAACTTATTTTTAAATACCCATTTGCTGCCAATGGGATTTCTCCCAGTTGGAAACTCCACTAGATCCCAAGCCTCATTATTATCCAAAGATGCCATTTCTTCGTCTATGGCCCTTTTCCATAGATTTCCATTCTTTGAATCCACTACCTCCTTGACAGTTCTAGGATAATCATTAGTACTAGACAAAGAAAAATTTGAATGGAAATTAGATGGACTATACATTTCCGGTAGCCTTCTTTCTCGACCTGATATCCTCAATAAGTATGGATTATTAGGATCTTCTTCTTTTGATTCATTTTATTCTGTAGAGTCTGATTCATCATCCTTTAAATCAAACTCTATATTATCTAGTTCTTCCTTACTTGGTAGAGCTTCCTGTTTAACAACATCCTTCATTCTCTAAATACCACATCTAGGCTATACACTACCTTAGTTTCTGGGTTCCAAATCTTATAACCTTTGAGACCATCTTTATATCCAATAAAGATACACTTTTCATCCTTCTTATCCATATTACTCTTGTTTTCCTTTAGAACATGAACATATGCATCACATCCAAATACGATGAGATGTGTGAGAGAAGGTTCCTTACCAGTCCATACCTCTTGCGGATTATTTTTGTCCAACGTTGATGAGGGTGATATGTTGACCAGGTAACATGCAGTACCCACTACCTATGCCCATAATTCTTTCCCTAACACGATACCATTGAGCATGCACCTTTCCTTTTCCATCAACATCCTGTTCATGCTTTCTTCAACTCCATTTTGTTGAGGTGTATATGGAGTAGTATTCTTCCTTGCTATAATTCACTTCTTACATAATTCTTCAAATTCATTTCCGCATAACTCTCCTCCATTATCTGTCCTCAACACCTTAATTTTTTTCTTTGTTTGATTCTCAACAAGATCCTTAAACACTTTAAACCTGTCAAAGACTTCAGATTTCTTCCTGAGGAAATATATCCAAGTCTTCCTTGAGAATTCACTTATAAATGAGACATAGTACACATATTTTCCCAATGATGGAACTGACACTGGTCCAAAAACATCACTGTGAACTAGCTATAAAATTCCTTCTACCCTCATTGCACCAGAGGGGAATCTTACACGATTCTTCTTCCCATATACACAATGTTCACACAAATCAAAATATAAAGAGAAGTTAGACATGCCTTCAACCATATGTTTACCCTGTAGTATTCGAAGACCCTTCTCTCTGATATGCTCCAATATTTGATGCCAAAGCATAANATAACCTTTTCTCCAGAGACTGTAGGAGTTCTTTCTTCTTCAAATCCAATATCAAGAACAATGGAACTATTACACTCATCACTAATAGTTCTTACTTGCAGCTTATACAAAGTTCCAAATCAAAATCCCCTCATCAACACCATTTCTCCTTGAAACATCATGTAGGTTTCCTTTTCAAATATTGTTTTTACCCCTGCATCGTCCATTTTTCTTACAGAAAGCAAATTTATGGCCATATCTAGGTGTGCAGAACACTAGGCAATGTTCTAATCCTTCCATCTATGAGCCTCAACTTTACCCTTCCTCTTCCTATGATTCTGGTTGTTGAATCATTACCTAATAAAACATTACTCCATCATACCTTTCATATTCACAGAACCACTCCCCGTGGGGAGTCATATGAAAGGATGCACCAGATTCAACCAAACATGCCTCATGATCTGCATGTGTGCTTGAAGAGGCCAAGTACACATCCCCTCCTTATTCCTTGGAGGTTTTTTCTTCTGTAGAAGAAGATTCTTTAGATCCCTTCTTTTTCTCAACTTTGGATCTACATTACTTCCTATAGTGCCCTTATTTTCCACATCTCCAAGATACCCTTACAAACTTTCCAGAAGATTTAAATCTACCCTCAGAATTAGATCTCCCACTTGAGAAATTAGATCTATTTCTTTCCTGGGAACGTCCTCTTGCAAATAATGTGTCTGTGCTATGTCTTTCCATATTCTTTTGTCTCATCTCCTCCAACAACTAGGATGAGATCACTTCTTCAAAATTCAAGGAATTTGTATTACTACCTATGGCCACAACCAGACTATCCCATGACTCTGGTAAAGAACACAACAAACTGATACATTTATCTTCATCTAAAATTTTAATATCAACAGATACTAACTTAATTACCACAATATTGAAGGCGTTAAAATGCTCTGCCATCAAGTCTCCATCTCTCATCCTCAAGTTATACAGCTTCTTTCTGAAGAATAATTTATATACTAGGGACTTAGAATGATACAAATTCCCCAACTTTTCCCATAAATCCTTGGTTGTAGATTCCTCTGACACATTCAGTAATATTGAATCATAGAGACACAGTTAGATTGTGCTCTTTGCCTTCCGATATAACTTTTTCCAGTCATCTGCAAAAGTTCCTGTAGGTGCAGTACCTGGATCTAGGACAATACATTGATCTCTTTCCACCAATAGATCTTCCATCTTGAGATTCCATAGCTCAAAACTTTTCCCATTAAACTTCTCGATATCCATCTTTGAATTTCTTGCCATTTCTTTTCACCTGAAAAGGGAATATCGCATATCTCCCACTCTAACAAGGCTTATTACAGTCCCGAGCCAAACCCTTGACCACAAAGGTGTCCCCCTAAAGACAATAAAGCTCTTATACCAAATGTAGATTTTAACCTTGTACAATATCTACTACAAACAGATATTCAGTAAAAGACCAGAAAATGTACAATGGAAAATACAAACATTACACAAATATTTTTCTCTTGGAAACCCAAACCAGGAAAACCAACATATTCTATATTATTCATCATGTTACAATGTTTACAATACAAAATACATATAAGATCTAGAAGCATCCAAAACCCTAACCCAGTGACCTAGATTATTCCAAAACCTTAATTCTTTAACCGAAAATAGAAAACCATCAGCAAAGAAACCATGAGTCGAAAAACCACCTAAATATAATTCAGTCTCAAGGTAGAACAAATGTGATCCCGATGCAGGAAAAAACAAAATTGGGGGCTCCACTCCCCTACACCCCCCCAAGGAGGGGCCTAGCGACCCACCCTCTAACCCCCCTGTGTGCCTAGCGCATACGCTTAAACACTACTACTCGTGCAAAGAATATAACACATACCCAACAATTTGTCGATTGACAATAGTGGGGGTAGCGTTGACTAGTCGACTGCCTCCTTGACCTGGAGGGCCCCCAGCTGGTCGGGCATCTCCAACTGATAGAGGACTTGAGGTGGGAGCTATGGGGGCACCGTGAGTGTCGATTTTGGTATATATAGGCTTGGGATCCCATCTTTTATATGGTAGTCGATACCCATTTATGTACCTATAGGGGTGGGGGGATTCACTGGCCTACATGCGATTGCATATGTATTTTTTGTAAACATTGTTATCACA
The DNA here is from genome assembly GCA_032191745.1 of Picea mariana. Lineage (NCBI taxonomy): Eukaryota > Viridiplantae > Streptophyta > Pinopsida > Pinales > Pinaceae > Picea > Picea mariana. The sequence continues at coordinate 18,242 of JASDQU011177275.1, forward strand.
AGAATTTCATCCACAAAACATCTTCAAAACACTCATTATTTCACTCATGGACCAAAAATGCATCTCCAAAAGGTCCAAAACTATACAACCAGTAATAAAATCAGCATTTGTTAAAAATACACAAGGCTCATGTGCACGTGCGACAATCAGATAACGTTAGAAATGCGCACATGCACCTGATGCTTGACCATGGACACAAAAATATGCACACACCTCAAAATGACACATTTATGATATTGTTCGGCCTTCCAACCACTTCTGGATCAACTTCCAAGTCGACTTCACATCCAAATCTTGGCTGAATCCAACTGGGGGGCTGGTCAAAGACCTAAAGGTGCCCTAAAAGGCCACTTATTCACACTAAGAACTGGTTGCATAATACCTCAAAGCTTTGCTATCAAAGGAATCCATGGGTGCACTATATTTTCAAGGAATTCATTTGTATTGTTATGTTATTGATATTCTCTTGGAGGATCGTCTTTCCTCATCAAGAGCATGCTAGCACCATTTCATTTAGCCATTCATATCACCTCTTGATTGAATGTGCTTTGAATTATCTTCACCATTTCATTTTAGTTTGTTACTTGTAAGAAGAGATCAATATTTGGGGGTCCAAGAGCCCTCCCTTGGGGGAACAAGAGACCCATACATCTCCCTTTCTCTTTGTTTTTTTATTTCCACTAATACAATCCTTTCCATTGGTGGCATGAATGTTGCTTATTTCTTGTTCTAATGTCCTTATGCACTCTAGGTTAGTTTATTTTAATGTTCTTAGTTTAATTCTTTGCTTATCCTTTATGCTTTATACTCCTAACTCTTCCTTTCACTATTGTCTTGCCTAGCTAACCGAAATGGGCTTGTAAGAACCCTTATTTTTCTCATTGAGGTGACAAAAGAGGTGCAACAAATTGGTGACTCCACTGGAGAAAGGTGTTACTGGATAAATCGGTAGCTGGGGACACTAACGGACCTCCCTAGATCCACCTAGATCTAGAACAAAATAGGACATGATATGAATCTTTCTCTAAGTTGCAGTCATTGAATCTACTACTAAGAAGGAATAAGTGACATACCTTTTTATCACTTCCTTAGGTCTCTGTTTTTCTTGCTTCACTCTGGTGCTCTTGTGAAATCAGGTCCAAGACAACACAAACCAACCAAAGAAAATACAACAAAGTATATTCAATGTCAACCTATGCATATGATCAAGGAATTATGGAATAAAATAAGAGTGATTTTATGGGAAAGGGACATGCCATTGTATTATATTAAATAAAAGTAGAAGATACAACTAGATCGCCTTGATGTCGCAAGATTCCTTTCAGTGACCCTTGGTTCCAACACACACGCTTGCTCTACATTTGCATGAAGAAGATCTAGTACAACTTGATAGACCAAATAGACTCTTCAAGCTTCTGTCCAAACAGAGTTCTTCACTCAATTCTTTCACCAGTTTTTCATTCAATCTTGCTTAACCTTTTCCACAAGAAACCTTTCAATATATAGGAGAAGGAGGGATGGTTACATGGATGAGGATGATCCCACTAAATCTAAGAAGTCAGTCGACCATGTGAATGCCAACTCATTTTCTAGAATATTCCCTTCTAGAACCTTTGTGACCTCTTCTCTTTTCCAAGATTTGAAACAGGTTCACACCCTACCTATAGAGCAGACTGCAAACAGCTCGCACCCTAAGTATGGGTTCCCTGCGAGAATGAAGGATTTTCGCACCCTATAGCATAGGTATGCTTTGAACTCATCTTAAAAATGTGTTTTTTGGAAGAAGACAACCGTCACTTTTCTCATGCAAAAAGTCTGTGTGGGAGTCTGAATACATCACTTATAGAGACATCACCAGAGTGACCAAAATAACATGTAATAGAATGCCCCCCAAAGTATGAGGTTGGAACTTGTGACAGCTGAAATACTTTGTAAAATGCATGTGTGTGTGTCAGAAACAAGGAGCGTACCTAATTGGAAACCTGTAAACAACGAAGCATATACAAAATATAATACCAGTTCTGAGGTAGGCATTCCAATGCTTAGATCACAAATGAATGGAATCATAAACGTAGGTCATGGCCACTAATCATACACCGTGGATCCATGTCATCAAAATGCTACATAGCCACCAGGAATACACTGTGGATCTATATGAGAAGACTTGAATTAAGACATAGCCACATGACATACAAAGTGGATCTACGTGCCGATACAAATAATTCATACTCCATCGCAACCTGGATCAAAAATATGAGACCCGGGGTCTTCAATCCCGTGACCTAAAACTACGAATCTAGCCATGTGATTACATGTGTTGAAGTTGAACATGGTAGAAACCACTTGATTACCTGTCATTGATGAAAACCATTAACAAGTGCGAGGGAAATCATCATTGATGTCAATGACTCCCAATGTATCAAGGTACAATCCAAATGAATGCAAATGAATGATCTGAAGTCAAGCACTCAGTGAAATCTCTCGATCAGGGATCAATGATGTGAAACCCTTGTCAAAAGAGAAGAGACATGCCATTAAGGCATGCAGGTTCCAAGGTAATAAATGATTTCTAAGTCTGATTTCTGGATAATGAGTTGGAGTCGACGGAAAAAGACTCGTCACAGGAGGGCCTTGATGTATCCCCCATCAATGACACGAAATAAGTAACAGATTTTGAGGGTGAAACAAAGTATGAATATGGGTTGAAACAGACATAGGGAAGGTTGACATAGTAAGAATGGACAACTGCAGATGGCCGACTCAATATATGATCTGGATTATTTTCGGCACAAAATGAGAGCGGAGATACAATAAAGAAATGCACAGAGATATTACAGATATTCAATAATATAACATAAATGTATCAAAGATGCAACCATAAACACAGATATACAGTAATACACGATTTCTATTAATCAAAGAAATGTATAGAGACTATAAAATACAGAGTGAAAGACTCGCTAGAATGGTGGTAGCTTATCTCTAAGAATAGATGTGACAGATACTCACATCCATGAGAAGACAATTACAATGAGGCTCTGAAGGCCTTTTTACAATAAGCAGGAATGCCAAAAACCCTAGACATGCTAAAAACCTAACCCTAGGAGATGAAGCGCCAAAAGTCATGTGGGCCTCGTTTGGGTATGTTGGTGCATCAACTTCCCGAGGTCATAACTTTTGCATACGATCTTTGTTTTAGGTGTATGATAGCTCATTGGAAATTTCTATACGAGAAATAAAACTTTTGGGTGAGAAACATGATCTACGATCCATGTTGCTCCCTGTTTTCTCAAAAAACATCATTTAGGGCCTCAAAATGGCCCTGGAAGTTAAAAACTACTAAAAATAGTAAATTACCAAAATTGTCGGAAACATGTTTTGGGTCAGTTGGAGAAGGTGGGTGGCCACTGATATCCACCTGGATCAATATAGGGCTCGTTTGAACTTCTCTTGAACATATGAACGACATGAACAAGGACTTGGCAGCACTAACTCAAAGATGATCCAAGATATGACCTTGTAGCAAGTCAGATGAGAGAAAAATGGATTTCCCAACCCAGATTCAAATGACGAATAGGGGGTGTCATGTTCAAGAGCGACGCTTACTGCCACTAATACGAATATGAAAACATATCCCTTTCCCAAAATTTCCCCCACCATTTCTGGTGAGTACCTCTTTACTTTTACACAAGCTTGAGTAGGATAACATATGCTTGTTGATGTAAGCTCATCCTTTGGATGAGTCCCTTGGATTATATTTAACGAACCCTAGGAAGGAATGGTTCGGTCAAATTATGGATCTTTCAATGCTTGTTTAACGAGTCCAAGGATAGAAAACTCAGGGGGTTTTCATGTTTTGAGAGTCTGAAAAACACTTAAGGATAACTCTCTTGGTTCCTTTTTTGTAAAAGAGTTTGACGACACTGAAAAAATGATAAACTATCACCCGTCGAACGTTTTTTTCAAATACTTTAATGAGCGTGAAAAGAACAAGATCGCTTGAAAATCTTTTCATTTTTATGGAGCATGAAAAGATATTAAAGAATACTCCCTTACGTTCGTCGTTTTCATGTTACCATGATGAGTACAAAAAGACGAGAAAAAGTATACTCAGTTACATTTTCATATATTTTCAAGCACGAGAACGAACGAAGACTGAGCTCGAGGTTTTTCCTACAAAAACCCTAAAAAAGTAGTCGTACATGCGACAACAAGAAAAAACACCCATACTCCCTCATTCGAACTTCGAAGTTTCTATATCTACGAAAAACCATGCTCACAAGGCTATTAGGGTATTAGGTTTTATAAACAAAGCAATAAAAGTAATATAAAAAATCAATAAGAAATATTAAAAAGTGAATAAATATGGGTGAAAAGGATTTTTTACCATTTCATTTTTACTTTACCAAAAAATTGTCCAACATACCTCATTTTCCCCCAAATTTCTTTGTTCGATTGCGAGAGGCACAAGCGATCATTTGACAAATGGTTCCAGCCAATGAGGTAATCTCTTGATTCTGCAACTTTTCCATGGTCTTCTTTTTGTTTTTATTGGCAATTTTTAGAGTTTCAAGTCCATTTTAGGGTTAGAACATGTGCTCAAGCATTCTCGCAGGTGGGTCATGCAGGACTTGCGAGAATCTCGCACTGTGAAAAAGGTTCACCTGTGAGGGTCGAAAATGGATTTTAATGTGTGGTTTTGCTCAATAAAAATTATGAAAGAGTTTAAAACAAGTTGTTGACTTCCCTCTCATGGCTCTATTGCAAGTGTTTGATCATCAAGATGTTCAAATGGAGACAAAGAGAACATGAGGAGGATGATGCCATTGTCGGAAATGACCCAAGTATAGTCGCTCCCCTCTCGGAATGTGGGCTCTTGAAATTTTTTAGGATCCCGGGCATGAGAGCCCAACTCAGGTTGTTAGAATACCTGGTCCACATGTGGGACATGGATCAATAGTTAATTCATGTGGGAGTCTAGACGATAACACTAGATATCGAGGATTTCTATTTTTTGACGTGGTTGTCATGATGTGGATACCATGCTACTTTGACCATAGGTAGAGGCGATAGACTCCCTATGAGCGAGTATGTTCACCAATATTGTGTTTCCAAGGCAGAGAGAAGCAAGGGTAAGGATGCCATTTTGGGGGTCCAAGATCTGACCCTACGGACTATATTGTTTACCATTGCACACATGGCTGGGAGTGCGGCTCTGCACATGGCTCTTCAGAGCTATTTCCAATACGCCATAGAGTGCACAAAATCTTTGGTTTTCAACTGGTTAGACGTAGTTCTCCGCAGTATGAAGAGACAACTAACAAAGTGTAGAAGGGGTGACTTGAAGCAGTTTGGGTACTGGTCAATTTTGGTGTCATTATTCCTTGAGAGGGTCCCACTGTTGTGACTACAGGTTGATTGGGGTTTACTGGCCCCATAGGATCTGAGGATGTTGAGGTGGTGTAACCTTATGGATCGACATGTAGCAGGGCCTATAATCAAGTATAATGATTCATTTTTTGACTGGTTGAGGCCCCATATGCTGATGATCCCATATGTTGATGATCGACGACTATGCATATGTCGGTTTAAATTTTCGAGTGGATCGATATTTGGTCCTACCTGAGGATGATCAGTGGGGTGACTTAGGTGAGAAGTACACATTTTGTTCTTTTTAAATGTTTTTGCAAACTTTATTATATGAAATGTTTTAATGTTTATCCAGGGACTAATCAAAATATTTCTTTTTGATGACATAGATGTGGGTCCATATTGACCTCTAGGAACGTATCCCATAAAAAGGTAAGGAAAAGTGGCTCCAGTGGAAAGATGGGATGTCGAGGACTATGAGGCAGTGGAACAAAACTCAGAGGGGTTGATTGTGGATGTCTTGGACATTTCTATTGGGGAGATCCCGAGACATTACTAGTACCATACTGTGGGCGTTTCTGAGTCTCTCAGTTGAATGCTTCATAGGGTATCCCAAGCAGTTGTGTGTTATCATGAGCGTCATCCATGATGTTATTTTGTAGAAGCTATAGGCTTCGTATTTTGAGATTTTGATGCTTGGATAGAAAGTTTTTGTAAAAAATTTTGATCGTTATATACATATATATGGCTTCTACTGGCTTATTTTGTGTTGTGTTCTACATGTGATGTGTGATTGGTTTATAAATGTCCTAAATGTGTGTCTAACACATAGTTATCTAAGGCATCAGTCAATGTATTTAGACATCTAGGAATTTGTTGATATTTGATATAATCAAAATAACGTTCCAAGAGGAGAATTTGTAAATATAACCGTAATAAAGTAGGACTTCAGATAGCATAGACATTACTTAACTCTAGTACTACTAGTTATGAATCGAGTCGTATAACCAGGTGGCGGATATCAAGCGAAATAGCATCAATGAACAATTCAATGACGGTGCTATATTCTACAATATTATTGGTCGCACGACCAAGGCACACACTTCGTATACTGATAAGTTCATTTGTATGTGCGTAAATTACCCATGCAGCAGAAGCAAGGTTCTGAGTAATATGACTAGTGCCATCGGCGAAGCCAATGTGGGGTAGCAAAGACTCCGACATCTAGAAACCAAGCACAATGCAAGATAAGCAGTTGAGGGTAGAGACCAAATAATGAAAAAGCATACTAAAGTAACACACAAAAAGTATGATACAATAAAATACAAGCACTCATGTATAGGTGATCTTAAGCATAGTACTTCTTTAAGGACAACCCATTTCTGGGTTCACTCAAAGAGATAATGTCATAGTCCACCAACTCGTAAGATCCTTTCTCCAAAATTCACTTAACGATATAAGAACCTCTCCACATAGCTTCAAATTTTTCAGCTCCTAGCATATCTCGATCTTGTTCATAAAGAAGAACCAGATCACCTTCATAGAAAACGTGTGGCTTGACATGTTTGTCGTATTGGGCTTTGACACGTTTCTTCTGGGATTCTGTAACTAGGGTGGCATCGCAACGGGTTTCATCTAATTGCATGAGATACAACAGATGTTTTTCTTCAGCATAAGTGTTTGGGAGAAGTTTGACGTCTAGTTTTAGGGAGGGTATCTCACATTCAATTGGCAAGATGGATTCTAGACCATAGACTAACTGGAATGGTGTAAACTAGGTAGAAGACTTAACAGATGTCCGATAAGCCCACAATGTTGAAAACAACATCCTGTGCCAACTTGTTTTGTGAATACCTATCATTCGTCGAAGCATGGTAATGAGGATTTTGTTTATTGCTTCAATTTGGTCATTGGCTTGTGGGTAATACGGTTTTGAGTTTTCATGGCGAAGACTGAATTTTTCAGTGACTTCAGACATCATGAAGTTTCTAAAGTGGCTACCATGATCAGTAACAATAGCTTGAGGAATACTAAACCAAGTAATGATGTGATTGAATATAAATAATGTTGCAGTCCTTTTGATATTGTCGAATGTTGGCATTGCCTCGGCCCATTTCATAAAATAATCTACGGCTACAATAATGTATCCATGCCCCCCAACCAAGTCAGGGTGACATGTCATGAAATCGATACCCCATTTCACAAAAGGACCAATGGAGACCACAGGGTGTGATCGTATTTTATTGTTGTAGGTTTGGCAAGCATGGCATTTTTGGACAACAATTATACAATTGTTAAATAAAGAAGGCCAAAAATACCCCGCTCGTAAGATCTTCTGGGTAGTAGCATACCCAGACATCTGACCACCACAGGCTCCAAAATGGCAGTCATCCAGGGCTTTCTCAGCTTCGTCAAATGTGAGGCAGCGTCGAAAATCGAAGTCAGTACCATGATGATAAAGAGTATCACTGAGGATAATATACTGATGGGCTTGGTATCATATTTGACGGTGTCAGCCCTAGAAAAATTGGGCCGGAAAGTCTGGTTCTAGAGATATATCATGATATCTCCGTACCAAAGGTCAACATAACTAATCAGGAAAAGGGATTGCTTGGGTAATGAATCTTCTGCTACATTTTCCATCTCAGAGTAGGGAAGGTCACATATCAACTCAGAAAACACCAAGGATTTCTTGGACTTAGCGCATTCGAATTCTAAGTCAAGCTCCTGCAGTATTACGATCCATTTGGATTATTTTCCCCCTAGCAATTGGCATGTAAGAATGTTTTGCATAGGGTTGTAGTTAGAAATTACCGTAGTCTTGCGAAAAAGGATATAGTGCCGGAAATGTTGAACAACTTGGATGGCTGCTGTTAGGTACCTGAATAGATCTACAAATATACTTCAGAAATAACCAAGAATAAACCATAAACCATT
>JASDQU011177276.1:18854-29323 GCA_032191745.1 Picea mariana
ACTTAGTTCCAATCACCTTATTTAAGAAGGAAACATGGAAAACAAGATGGAGCTTAGAATGACTGGGAAAAGCTAACTGATAGGCCACTTGTCCCACACGCTTGAGAATGGTATAAGGGCCATAAAATTTAGGTGCCAATTTCTGACAATGGTCAGACTTGAGGGAATTTTGCTTGTAAGGTTGCAGTCAAAGAAACACCTGATCCCCTTCTGCAAATTGACATTCAGAGTGACCTTGATCTACTTGTTGCTTCATGTGATTCTGGGCCATGACCAAATTCTCTTTGAGGGTACGAAGAATAGCCTCTCGAACTGTAAGAATTTGGTCAACCGCCTGGACCTTCGAGACAACTGGAAAATATGAGAGAAATGAAGGTGGATTTTGTCCAAATACCGCTTCAAAAGGATTCACGTGGGTAGTTGTATGGTATGAAGTGTTGTACCACCATTCAACTAGTGGTAACCATTGAGCCCACTGATTTTTCCTTTTCGATGCAAAACACCTCAAATATGTTTCCAAACACTTGTTGACAATTTCAGTTTGAACATCAGTTTGTGGATGATAAGTTGTGCTAAGATGCAATTGGGTGCCTTGTAGCTTGAAAATTTCTTTCCAAAAATTTTTGGTGAAAGTTGGGTCACGGTCAGAAACAATAGAATGTGGCATGCCATGAAGCTTGAATACCTGATCCATAAAACGTTGAGCCACGGTGGATGTTGTAAATGGATGTTAAAGAGCACATAAATGGACATACTTGGAAAGATGATCAACTACCACCATGGTGACTGATTTATTGCCTGATTTAGGTAAGGCTACAATAAAATCCATAGAGACATCCAGCCAAATAGCAGGGGGAATTGGAAGTGGTTGTAATGTTCCCAAAGATGTGACCGTTTCTCCCTTGTTGCATTGAAAGACATCACATTCAACCACAAAATTATGAACATCCTATTTCATACCATCCCAGAAAAAAGAACATTTTACCCGGTCATAGGTTTTTGTAAATCTAGAGTGCCCCGCTGTGGGTGTAGCATGAAAATTAAAAAGTACCTGAATTTAAGTTTTGACTGTTTACTTAAATACAAATGGCCTTTGTATCGAAGCTCATCATTGATCCAAGAGTACCCTTGGGAAACTGGAGAATTGGAATGCAATTTTTGTATTAGATGCGAACTTTTGGGATCATGTATCCATTCCTGGTGAACATATTGGAGCCAATATGGTACAATAAAGGAGAGAGAAAAAAGGGACCCTTCATCTTCATATTTTCTGGAAAGGGAATCAACAACCACATTGTCTTTTCCCTTTTTGTAAATGATCTCATAATCATATCCAAACAACTTAGTCACCCATTTGTGTTGCTCTGGGAGGAAAGCCGTTGTTCCATAAAATACTTGAGGCTTTGATGATCTGTCTTAATTTGGAATCATTTCCCCAATAGATAAGGGCGCCAAAGATCCACAACATGAAAAATGCCAACATTTTATTTTCATAGATTGATTTGCCCAAATTTCGCTCAAACAATTGTTTGTTGGTAAAGGCCAAAGGCTGAACCTATTGCATAAGGACAACACCAATTCCTTTCCCATAAGCATCACATTCAAGGGAAAAGGTCTTTGTGAAATCAGGAAGGGCTAGAACTGGAGTGGTGCACATGACCATCTTCAAGGTTTGAAAATCCCGAGAAGCTGCTGGAGTCCAAGTGAAAGAATTCTTTTTAAGGAGTGTAGTGAGAGGTGCCACAATATTTCAATAATTCTTAACAAACTTGCGATAATAACCTGTTAAACCCATAAATCCACGCAATATTTTGAGAGTCTTTGGGTGAGGCGAATCTTGCATAACTTCAATCTTTTTAGGATTCACCTTGACGCCGACCTTGCCAACAAGATGACCCAAGTACTTGACTTCTTAGGTGCCAAAAGCACATTTAGATTTATTGAGGAAAAGTTGGTGCTGAGAGAGTAGATGGAGAACTTGATCCACATGAGTAAGATGGGATATCAATGTTTTACTATAGATGAGGATATCATCAAAGAAAACTAAGACAAAATGACGGAGAAAAGGACATAATACATGATTCATGAGGCTTTGGAAAGTGGAGGGAGCATTACAAAGGCCAAAGGGAATGACCAAAAACTCATAGTGGCCCTCATAAGTTCTAAATTCCATCTTAGGAATGTTTTCCTCTTTCATACGGATTTGGTGGTAGCCAGAACGAAGACCAAGTTTAGTAAAGAACTGGGCGCCACTCAATTCATCCAAGAGTTCATCAATGACAGGGATGGGAAATTTGTCTTTAATGGTGAGTTTGTTGAGAGTGTGGAAGTTAGGACACATGCTCCAAGAACCTTCTTTATTAAGGACCATGACCGCAGGAGAAGAGTAGGGGCTTGTACTAGGGAAGATAACACCTGCATTGAGCAGTTCTTGAACAATTTTCTCAATTTCATTTTTTTGGGAAAAGGGGTGATGATATGTATGGATATTGGGAGGAAGGATACCTAGGACAAGGGGAATGGAATGATCATGAACACCATGGGAAGGAGGGAGTCCCTGGGGAGTGGAAAAAACCACTTGATGTTTAGAGAGGATGTATTGAAGGTCCTACGACACAGATGGTGTTTCAATTGCTTGTATGGCATGGAGTTGGGAATAATGCCAGAATGAACTTTTTTGAGCAATGTTTCAATGCGATGGGAATTAATGATCTCTGGTGAACCGACAGTGATGCCTTGGAACTTATATGGTTGGCCCTCCTAGTCGAATTGCATGGTTAATTCCTTAAAATCCATGAGAATGGGACCCAAAGTCCTTATTCATTCTACACCCAACACAATGTCACAACTGCCCATGTCGATAGAAAAAATATGATATTTCAGGTGGTAGTCACCAATTTGGAGACATACATTTTCACAACTCCCTCCACATTTCATGGACCCACCATTAGCAATCATGATTTGAAAATTATTGAATGCCCGTATATAGCAATTAATTTCTTGGGCAATGTGGCGATGAATAAAATTATGGGTGATTCCACTATAAAAAAGAATGATGAACTTCCTATGCTTGATGTAACCAATTATCTTGAGGGTTTGGGGAGCAGAGAAGCCAGTGAGAGAATTTAGGGAAATGTTTGGTTCTACTTCGGGAGGGTTTGAGGGAGGGGTTTTGTCAGTGGGTTTAGGTGACAAAGACACAAGGGGAGCCTCAACATCCTCTTCCAAAAAATCCTTCGAGATGGCCATAAAAATATTTTGTTCCTTACACTTGTGTCCCGGAAAATATTTTTCATCAAAATTATAACAAAGGCCTTTGAGTTGGAGTTCATCCATTTCATCCCTGGTCAATTTCTATATCTTTTTTGGAGTAGAAGGAGGAGTGGGAGCTATTGTTTTAGTGCGAGGAATAAAGGAGGGTTTTAGATTTTGAGAAGAGACAACCTGTTGTGCTTCCTTAGCTCTCACCCAACTCTGAGGTTGATCCATGAGGACATGGGCATGAATCTCATCCTTGAGGCCACTGATAAAACATTCTCGGAAAAAAATCATCAGACATGCCCTTTGTACAAAAATCCAATTGCTCAAAAGCAACTATAAAGTCTTCCACTATGCCAGATTGTTTTAACTTTGTCAAACAACCTAAATGGTTGGTGTTAGTGTCAAAGCGTTGATAAATATCTGCCACAAAGTGTGTCCAAGTCACATACCCTTAGAGGGAATTTTTTCTCTATTGCCAACATTCTTGATCTAGATGGAGAACACCATACCAGAGTTTGGCCAACTCATCCATAATTCCATACAAATATAAATAATGTTCCATTTGAGTTACCAGCCAGTGGGATCCGATCCATCAAATTTGGTCACATCCACATGCGGAAGGTGTAGGCCACGCTGAAAGTGGTGGGGCTGAAAATTCTGGGAATGAGAGGAAGTTTCACCTTTGGTATGCAAAGGTGGGTCATATAAGGGAATATCTGCAGGGATATGAAGCTTGGTGCAAATCATCGTAGTGATCGATTCAAGATGGGTAGTCATGTCTTGTTTGAGGTCTTGTTTGAGTTCCGCAGTTGAGGCAAAAATTGAGGCAGCTATGGAGGAATGCATTTTTTTATTGATGGAGACAATATTGGCACTGAGTTGTCTCACTTCTTGTTGGGCTTTTGTGAAATTAGAGTGCAAGGTATTGAAGCGAGCTTCCAAGTTTTGGCTACAGATATGGGCCATGATGACGAGGGAACATGAAAAGGGGCGGGTGGGACCACACATAAAATGGGTTATGGTTGAAGTGTATCACAATGATCTTGGTGACGAGTTGAATCCAATGGGGTAAATCCCAAATAAGGGTGTTGGAAGGGGTTGGGTCCACACAAAAAAATTGTTGAAAATTGATAGGTGTGACTGCGATAAGGGTGAAGAGATAAATCCAACGAAATAGGTATCAAATAATGTTTCCAATAGGATCCATAATCTTTTTTTTTTTACTCCTGAGGAGTTATACTCCAATTTGAAGAATAATGTAGTGATGAAATGCCCAAATGTTTAACATGAAGAAATCTGTAGTAATTTCGCAACTCGAATGGAGGAGACATAGTTGCATGATAATAGATATTGTTTGTTCTGTTTTTGTTTCCTTCCCAAGGGTTAGGTATTCAAGTGTTCTACAGACAAGGGTTTGCCCTGTGCTATATCTCTCTGATATATGTGTGGGGTCCAACAGTAGTAATCATCCCAATATCTCAGGGCACCAACTAAAGAGGCTAGACCGTGCCCTTAGCCCTACTACCTGACTACACAGGTACTAGAGAGTATCTTCCTGAGTGTTGTTCTCAGTGGCACTATAGCATTCTGACGACCGATCAGTTTATCTATGGAGGGCTTCAAGAAATCTAGGTCGATCTATATACAGGTGTTGTTTGATGTGCTACCACTCGAAGGGGTACCAACAGGGGTTACAAGGGTGTCCAACACATGTGATCTTAAGTAGCTCTTGTATTTCCTACGTGTATGAATCCTCGACCGCGGGTTTATGCACATAAAAAAATATCTTTGTAGCTTAAAGACATTGGAATACATCTCTACCTTGAAAAAAATTAACCCACAATTTTCTATCAAGGAGGTGCTTTGATACCACTTGTAATATTCTAGATATAAAAAAGTATGCAGAGTAGAAATAAATAGCTAGAAATGGCATATGAACAACAATATAACTAGAACAACACCACAATAATACCAAAATGATACCAGAATAACAACAGAAAGATCACTTTGATTACTGAGAGCGATCACTTTGATTACTGAGAGCAATGTTCACTTGCCTCCTTGAGGGGGAAACCTCTAGCAGATTAGAGATCTATTACAATAATATCCAAGACAAAATTTCTCATACCCTTGACTCCTATTTTTACTAAATATGTCTATCAAAAGAACCATCTAGAGGAATATCCTTCTAGAAGAGGAACCTTCTATTAGGTATTCTTACATTGGACTTATTCTTCCTTATTGCTAGGCCTTATTAATATTGACCTTTATTACATGGACATATATTATTCTACCTATGTGAGGGGTTAGGTCCCTAACACAATATTGACATGTGGCTAGGATATCATCAGATCAACATCAGGGAGTAGGACATAGAGAAGACAACGTTCAGATGTCATTTTGGTCATTTCTAGTTTTTGGTCATGTCATTTGGATTGACCAATGCACCAACCACTTTTCAGTCTTGCATGAATCACATCTTCAGGGGGCAGTTAAGGAAGTACCTTTTGGTATTCTTTAATGACATATTGATTTACAACAAGACATGGGATGATCATTTGGCACATTTGTAGGAGGTCTTGGGAATTATGCACACATAGACATTATATGCCAAGGAGTCCAATTGTGAGTTTGGGATGAGATAAATAATGTACTTGGGGAATATCATCAATGAGTAGGGAGTACAGGTTCATCAGGAGAAGATTAGGGCCATTGTGGATTGGATGACACCCAAGAAACTCATGGAGCTGAAGCAATTCTTTGGGTTATGCAATTACTATAAGTGGTTTTTCAGAGGCTTTTCACAGTTGGGATCACCGCTCACAGATCTAACCAAGAAGGGTGATTTTCATTGGAAGAAAAAGTCACAACAGACATTTGAGAAAATGAAAGGGGTTATGATCACATGCCCTGTTCTATTCCTTTTGGATTTCTCTAGACCGTTTGTCTTGGAGTGAAACTCATCAGGGGTGGGGATTGGAGCAATTTTGATGTAGAGAGGCCATCCCATTGTCAATTATTCAGAGAGGCTATACTCAATTTAGGAAAAGGAAATGATGAAAATCATGCATGCCTTAACCAAATTCAGACAATATATGGTGGGTAGAATATTTGTAGTGAAGACTGATCACAACCGTATCAAGTATTTTTTGGATCAGAAAGACCTCATCAAGAGACAACAAAAGTGGGTTTAAAAGATCCAAGCCTTTGAATTTGACATTGAGCATGTTAAAGGAAAAAGGAATTTCATAGCAGATGCCTTGTCGAGGAGGCCAACAAGGTGTTCGATTATGGATATTTGCACGAACTAGAAGGCACATTTTTTGGTGGAGTACTCCAAAAAATAATTTTCTTGCGAGGTATTGGATGGATAGGTAGTTGATGATAGATACCGGGTGCTAGATGATGTCATTTTATACAAGGACCAGATCTATTTGGTTCCAAAATCTACCTTGAAAGGGAATATTCTGAAGGTGTGTCATGATTCACCTACAGCTGGGCAACAAGGATACTTGAAAACTTATAGGAAGATCAGGGAGATATTCTCATGGAAGGGTCTCAAGGATTATGTACTGAAACACATCCGCGAGTGCACTATTTGTCAGCAGATCAAGCCCGAGCAGACATACCCCACGGGGTTACTTCGGCCTCTACCCATTCAAATCCGAAATGGGAGATCATTTCAATGGAGTTCATTATATGACTTCCTTGAGTGTAGGGAAAGGACTGTATATTTGTAGTGTTCTACAGGATGACAAAATTTGCACACTTATTTCCATACCCATGGAATACAAGGCCATACATGTAGTGAAGCTATTTTTCAGAGAGGTTTTCCGATTGCATACAAATATTGTCAACAAATGGGAGGGGAATCTAAGAAATTATGTGGGGGGTGGAAGCACACATGGGTGAGATGGTTGCACATGGGTGATTATTGTTACAACACAACTTACCACATGTCTATCATGATGTCACCATTTAGAGAATTGTATTGATATGATGCACCCTCTTTTATGGAGACAGTGTTTGGGGATAACAGAGTCTCAGGGGCCAAAGACTGGGTTGAGGAGAGTCAGAGGATTCTACGGGTGGTAAAGAAGAACTTACAGGCAACTTAGAACCAACAAAAGATATATTTGAAAAGGCATATGATAGAACGTAGTTTCGAGGTAGGGGACTTGGTTTTCCTGCGATTGCAGTCGCACATACAATGTTCCTTAAAAATAAGCGGGGTAGAGAAGCTAAAGCCTAGATTCTATGGACTGTACAAAATCATCACGAAGGTAGGTGAGGTGGCATATGAGATAGAGTTTTTGGAGGGTAACAAGATTCATAACGTATTTCACGTTTCTTTTCTTACAAAGACAATGGGACAAAAACTTATCATTTTAGAGGAGTTGCAATGCTTGGCTGAGGAGGGTCAGTTGGAGCTAGTACCATAGAAGGTGCTAGAGAGTATATAATGAAAATTGAGGAGCAAGGTTATCAGAGAGTGCTTGGTTAGATGGAGGGGACTTACAGTGGAGGACGATACATGGGAGGGAGAGCATATATTGCAGCACCCAGGATTGATGTTGCTTGAGGATAAGCAATCTCGGGAAGGGAGGATTGTGATGTCCCATTCCCAAGAATAGGCCAGCAGGGAGTGACTTAGTAGTCTATTTGTTCCCATATAGTCAATAACAATCAAGGAAAAAGGGGAGAAATAAGGGTGAATAGATGGCTAAACGATGAGTTAAGAAAAAAATCATAGGAAAAGTCACTTAAGCCTAAGTCAACGAAGAAATAGAAGAAAAAGGTGTTGAGGGGGGACTTAATTAATTAATAACTCAAATTAGGAGGAAAATTTCCTAGCTTAAGTGATGTGAATGAAGAATTAGATCAGGGAAGATATAAAAGGTTCGATCTAATTCCTCATTATGTTATGATTTGATGTTTAGAACAATTTCCAAAGGAGGAAGTCAACCTCTTTGATTTTTTTTGGATTTTTGGAGGAAACCACCACCCAGATCAGTTTCAGTGTTGCAAGAAACACCCTAGCCTATCATATATACCATTCATTTATTTCACAATGCCAGTTTAGGAGTATTCAGATCCATTACAGAGATTGTGCAGTGCAACCGATGATAGCGCAAGGGTTAGAGAGGGTTTTGTGTAGCTGCACGAGACCAGGGATTATCTCACTGATTCCTTCCAACCTAGTTGAGAGGATACTAGGGAACTTATTTTGAGCCACCATTCATCATATTCTGACAATGGAATCACTAGGGCACACTCCCAAAGCCTAGGAGGTGCACAATCCCATAGGGGGTGTCATCTGGGGTTCATATAGAGCTTCAGGGCATAGATATTTAGTCTGATATTCATCAAGAGGATCCTAGAGGCTAGGGTGCTCATTTTGGGACATTTTTCAGGTGATTCGATTGAGTATAGCCATCAGGGAAAGTTTATTCAACATTTTCAACAATCGTTGTGAGTTTCTGGAACTGCATATTGTCAAACTATTTGTGCATGTGAAGATCTATCCACATATTTTGATCAACAGTATTTTGTATTAGTTTCATTGTATTCCAGTGACGATCCATGAGATCTAGATGATGATTATGCATCTTCTGTCATTACATCAGTGTATTTCCTACTTTTTCCACATAATACATACTATTGAGATGGTGTTTGTTCCTTATTTCACATGCATCGTATATATTACTTAAACATTATTTGTATGAATCACACATGTGAAAATCACCAAGGATGTTAAACAATTAACTCAAACGCATCCAAAAACCCCCAAACTATCAGATCCGAGAGTCAACACACTAGTTCAACAACAGATATCAAGATCCATCGGATTTGGGATATTTCAAGGACAACAACACTAGACTCCAGGTTTTCATATCAGGTTTGATATTTTATATTGTTGTTGCTTAATAAATTATTTTACCCAGTATATCAGTCTTTACAACCTTATTATTTTATTTTTCTATCAAATGTTTAGGTACACCTGAATACTATCGGTGTGATTATCATTAAGAAAATGCCCATTATTAATGATATACTTGTCTGCAAGATGAAATTGATCTCTTGTAGGAGATGTTCTTGATTACTAACAATTCCATGGAGGTTACCCTGAAATTTTTCTTGTCTCTTGTTCCAGGTAGGTTATAGGTGATAGATCTGAGAAGGAGCTACGATGACGATTGCAGGAGGAAACTATTTGTGCAGTCTCTAATCAAGATATAGAATTGTGTACATGAACATACAAACTCATGTGAAGTAGAATATAAAGAAGAGTATATCTTATGGAAATTGACTGTGAGGAGAAAAATCTCCAAATATGACAGTATAGTTAATCTAACCCCTCTTCATATCATCAAGAAGAGTCAGTAGTGCCAGAAGGGCCTACCTATAAATGATGCAGTAAACAAGCATGTTCTCATACATATAAATGGCATTAATAAACCATACTATGAAGAGAAGAAGATGACTCCACCAGTGGTGACGTGGGCGGCCCCACCAAGTATCAACTCAGAAGGAGCTATATTTTAGAGGGAGTAAACCCTTAGGATCTAGTAGAGAGGAGAAACCTCCCAGTACAATCCATAGGAGATCATACTTCAAAATAAGTCAATAGATGTAGCGGAAGCAAGTGGTTCTGGAGATCGTATAGACTCATATGGAGTCGAGATTCAGAGGGAGCATGTTGGTTCAAAGTGAGACTGATCTCAGAGAGAGTTAGTGGTTTAGAGACTTTCATTCATAAAGTATTCCTTCTCAGATTCATATAGGAGAGAGAGATGTCTTCCAGGACTAACAAATAGGTACCATGAGTTGAGGAGGCTATATTGAAGCTTCAGAGGATTCTAGGAGATGTGAGATCTCCTGGGAGGATTCCCTTGTCTTGATAGAACTTTCTGTAGTGATGGAGGAGGAAGCCAATCAGAAGGATTGGGATATATATTTTTCCTCAGTTCCAGAAACCACACATGTTTTCCATCTATATGTCATTGATGAGAAACAACATTGATTCATACCCTTCCACCATTGAAGAAATTGTTGAGAAACAAGAATGGAAGGATATCATGATGGAGGAGTATCATTCCATAATGAAGAATGATGCATGAGAAGTGGTTCCAAGACTAGAAGGGAAGTCAGTAGTGAATTCCAAGATTGATCTACAAGATCAAGCATGTTGCAGATATCAACATAGA
>JASDQU011177278.1:13615-26548 GCA_032191745.1 Picea mariana
GGTTTTAATATATTTTTTTAAATGTGTTTTTTTTCTTCATTTAAAAAATAATTGTGAAAATTTTCTCCTTTTTATTTATTTATTTTTTAATGTAAATATATATTAAAAAAAGTGTTAGTAAATAAATATAGGCACACATGCCACATTTCCAGCATAAAACACAACCTAATAATGATTGTCTTCGAGCACAATATGTCGGGTACTTTTCCCAACACCCATCTCTCCTCTTACTACTCAAAATCTGCATGTAAAAACTGTCTACTTTCTACATATGAATTTCCCTTCTTCTCCCTTGCTTGACTCTCACTCTTCCCAAAGATGATTGTACTTCAGCCCCATGTTCCTAATAACTATTGAATATGACTCCTTACACCCACCTTCTTAAATGATTTTAATGAATGGCCTTGGGAACACTCAACAACAAATAAAAAGTTATACGCAATGATAATAATTTTAGTAACGTGGGTTGGATTAATACCCATGAATATTCCCCCTTGGACCCCTCTATCTTGTGGAATGATAGTCTTCCATCTTTTTCATCCCTCTCGTATCACACTCAACGATTATCATTTTTATTAATCAATTCAATGTACATAATACATAGTTCGACCCTCGGTCATTTTAATCAATACACGATCTCTAGCCCCCAAAACATACTAGCTCACTAGCCTAATCAATATGTGTACAATTACATTATAATTTGTAGGGATTAAAATTGTGGATGTTACATTCCCCTCCCCTTTATTTTTGCATTGTCCTCGATGCATGACACCATACATGTGTACATATAATTACAATGCTAGGTTGTTTGACCTAATATCACACAGACATTCTAGCCTAAATATAAATACATAGGCACTCCAGCCCCAAAAAACATAAATACATAGGCTCATGCATCCCTTTCACCGTTATACAATTCCTCAGGCAATCCATCATTTGCTAAGGTGCTTGTGCATAGGAAAATGCCAAATTACCACTAGAATTCCACTAGCAACCTACAACCTATGGCAATCGTTTCATCTACATCATATGCATACAACCAATATGAGACATCATCATACAATTTTCAATTATAAATTTTCAAATATATTTTATTAAGGAAAATATAATTTCTCAAACATGAGTTTTTTGCTCATTATGTTTGGCTCTTGCAACTATAGGTATCAATCTTCATTATGGATTTACATCCCTGCCATATCCAAGACCATTCTTCCTGTAATTTTCTCAATTTCCATACAGCCAAACAAATTGTTAGCATGTTATAACAATTTTCAATTATTAATTTCTTAAATCTGTTTATGCATAATAATAAAATTTCTCGAGCATGAGGTTTATGCTCATCATGTTTGGTTCTTGCAGCTGTAGGAATCGATCTTCTTTATGGGCTTACATCATTGCTACATCCAAGACAATTCTCCCTGCAATTTTCACTAAGCCAAACAAATTGTTAGCATTCGTGCACATTTATAACAAATCATGAAGTGATCTCAGAAATGTATCTTACCAACAATTCAATCATTTCCAACCATTATTCACATTACATATGGAATTCAACCATTAATCATATTATCTAGAATGAAATTATCATTCACAGCACATGCATTATCAACACACCAAGCTTTTCATAATACAATCAAATTTTACCAACAAATGAATCTAATGTGTCAATACCCATGGCCACATTTACAAAATGCATCCTTGCATCGAATTTGGAATACACCATATCTATTTCATGTATTCCACCACGTGAGATGGAATGTTTGACCAATGCCTCAAGACATTATCCAAAATCTTTCCCATTTACATGTACGATCATTCGGATACCTTTGTCTTCAACCTATACACAACAATAGGAATAAGATTCTCTTAGTGCTCTCTCGTGTTGGAATAGACGTTGTAATCCAATCATTGGTTATATAGGGGAAGACCATTACACACTTGTATGGCACTATAGCCCTTGCATTTCCAACCACATCATGGCCTCACACATGGCCATATCTAATGGCATTCATTGCTACAATAGGTGTATGTCCCTTGAATTGACTTGGTTATCATCTCATAACCAACATAATATAATATGCAATTAAATTTTACATAAATGTATTCAATCATCAATAAGATTTGTATATTCAAGGCCCTCTGCCTTTACACATCAATTCCAACATTAAAATTTTCCTAAGGGAATTCTTACCTCAATTCCCTTCAACATTTATGCATCATAAGCAACCGAATGCATAATTGCATGGATTTTATCAATTTACTTGATGCTACTTCACCAACTAATATTGTTGTGGCAGCTTGAAAGCTCCCTTTATTAACCTCTTTATCAACATCTTACCATCCTCATTTTTCTTCACACAGATGGTTTTCACGTACATCAATATCATCGACATCCTCAACCATGCTATAAACAATTGGTTTTCATGTACATCAGTATCATCGATATCCTCAACCATGCTATAAACAATTGTCCTAGATACACAATCCATAATTAGTCACCTTCAAATATCATATTTACATTATTTCATATTGTTGAGCCTCCTTTTTGTCACCTCCAATTGCTTTATTTTGTCCCATATCCTGACCAACTTTTCCTAATACATATGCACTCTCTTCCTATTTTCCTCAATAGACATGTCCTTTAGCAATTATTGTGTACATATGAGGTAACTTATGTTTAATCATGATTTATGATGATTTATTAATTATTTGGATTGAATTTTTGATTTTTAAAGCTCTCTAGTTACGTTGAATGATCTAAGCAGACCTTATGGAAACAAACCCTATTCATCTGGTACATGTTTCATCATTCATTCAGTAATCAGATCATCTAGAACCAATGTTGTGCTCATTCGGTACCAATGTTGTGCCCGTCCAGTACCCATTTATGTGCTCGTCCGGTACCAGAGATAGTTCAAAATTTTGGAATTCTTCTAGAGGAAAATCAGGGACATGGGTTTTGTCCAGAGCGATGTCTAGATGTGTACATGTGAGCTAGAATTCACCCATCTCACACGTTTGACCTCTATCTCAGGGGAATGATTATGCAAAAATCTCAAACTCCCAACTTGGGCCTCGATTTCTGTGCAGATGGTATCAGATCTATAAATTCTACGATATGGGTTTTGTGTAGAATGTGGAAAATTAAGTAACAAGCGGGAAGTTTTCCAAAATTCGAATTGTTTTAGAAGATATGGGTGGATATCTAACTCAAATCTGCCCAAATTGATGAAAAACCCAAATTTTGGGGATTTATTTTAAAATTGTAAAAGTTGTTTTATGAGTTTGGGGATTCGGTTTCATCCATTCCTCCATGGATTTTATGTATAAATAATACATCATAGGTCTGAGGAAGAGAGTGAGTAATTTTTATGATGTAAGTTTGATTTTTTAGGATTGTCGATTGTACACTTATTTCTCAAGTAATGATATAAATTGGAATTCATGGAATTGATGTGTGTTATCAAACCTTTCATTCTGTAAGTTTCTTTTAAAGATACCATGTTGGTATGGAAAGGGCCTACCGACCCAACCAAGGAACAAGTTGGATCTCTATCTTTCACCTTACATGAGCCTATAATGGAGTATTCCATCACACTTAGTGTTTTCTTCCAGAATTGATTAGACTACATCTTGCAAACACATGTATAATCAAGACCTCCATCTCTCATCTTACATGCACCTATAATGGATTGTTTTACTCTGCCTGGTATTTATTTTAAGCTTGATTAAGTTTATTTTTTAAGAGTATGCAAAGTGTTAATTGATGTTAGTTTAGTTGCTCTAGGAGATAGAATCAAAATTCATCTTTTCCTTTCATGAGCCATCAATGAACAAGTTCATCACCTGAGCAAGAACTTTAGATCATATGCTTGTTTATGAGTTTTTGATTTCTGATTTTTGAAATGTGTGGAAAGTGTTATTTGAAAAGTGTTAAAACATAGTATTTGGTTTTCTTATAAGCTATATTAATCAAACATAGATAAACCACTTGTTGTTGGTACATATAGTGTAACAACTCTGTTGATTACGAATCTCGGTCGATAATTTATGTTTGGTAATATATTATGCATATAATTGCACCAACATTTTGGCGTCGTTGTCAGGGAGTTGTAAATGGTAATAGGTAGTATTTGAATTAGATTTCTTTAATGGTTTTGGATTGGTTTTATGGACGACCTAAGGGTGGAGAGAAGATGGTAAGATGTGAGGGAAGATCCCATGCATCCACTTTAGTGGGGTTGCTCCAAAGTTAGGTTGTCCTCTCCCGTTGGTGCATAAGTGTTTTTTCTTTTAATGCAAGTGTGTTTTTCCTTATTTTATCAAAAAATGTATTTTTATTTGTGCAAATTTAGTTTTATTTATGATCAATTGACTTGTACGAACCGATAACCTAGTGACAGCAGGGTCTCAATAATGCAAGGAGTTCAAGTTTGGTGTGTTTTATTTTTGCAATAGTTTTAATTTCTTAGTTTTAAAATTCAAATCTTTGATGCTAAATAATTTTTTGGGTGTTGTAAGAACCCCTGAGTACTAATTTGTGTTGCGAGATAGAGATCATCAACCAGCTAGAGTAATTCAAGGATGATCAAGAGCTTTAAGAATGTTCCTCCGAGAAATTTCTCACATTCTAGTAGCAGTTGGGATATCATCCTCTCAGGAAGAGCATATATTAACAACAGTAAATAATTTATTTGTCTCTCCACAAGAAGATTTAGAAGTCCCTTCACACTCCTCTTGTCAATTTGTTGAGGAGACTAAAGAATCATGGATATAATTCATTGGAGAGCACCCATTGGAACTTGAGATTGAAGAGTTCTTAGCATGTCTCTTGGAAGATCATGTATGAACTCCAAAGACAAATCATCTTGAAGAATATACTCTACGTAGCATGGAAAAGGAGGACATGTTGTGTGACCTAAACAAAGAAAGGAAACAAAAATATTATGATCCTATGGAAAGATGGTTACAATTAATTATCAGGTCACATCATACTCCGGTATGCATTAAAATTTATCTTTTAAACCGCAGTATGAATATTTTTCTAACCCCGTTACACACATGGCTTCACTAGAAGTATTCCTATACTCGAAGGACATTTTCTTTTGTTCAATTAGAGTAGGATAGAAAATAAATAAATAAATGATGCATATAAGTGCAATGCAAGATATCTTTCATACTTTTTTATAAATGGGAATGTCAAAATTTAACAAAGCAATCAGTTTAAGATCTTTTGTTCCTATAGTAGATTTCTTTCTAAAAGTTATGAAAATTTTGTTTGGAATTTTATGAGAAGATAATCTCTTCATCCTCCGGATGCACACATAATACTGGAAGGGTATTTTCAAAGGAGGAGAAGGTATCCTTGTCAATGAAAGAGAACACTTAAGGGAGTACTTCATGACCTATTTCCTCAAATTTCTTCTTTTTCCTTAAGTTGTTAAAAAAAAATGTGTTCGTGCTTTATCATTACCTATCTATTTTAAGACCACTATTTCACAAGGATGATCAATTAAGTGATCTTTTTAATAGAAATTGAAACTAAATGTTAATTCCAGACTATTTTATTCATAGATGATAATTTTTGGTCAAATAAATCATGAATAATGTATGCATTGTTCAACTTTTGACATTTTTCCTGAATTTTCTATTTCTAAGCATGAATAAAAATCTAGTTTTAATTAGTTCTATTGGTTTGTTTTTAGCAGTTGTTCGCAACCCTCTCAAAAATCCTCCTTATTTTTTTAGCATCTCACATTGTGTCCATGAGGGCATGCAAAACCTCAGGCATGGTGGAGTAGTTGTTGGGACCTTTAGATTCCTTTTCAGCTTCTATCAACAAGTCCAAATCAACATGTTATCCGGTATTTGTCAACAAATTCAACATGTACAATGTGATCTGGTACCGATACTGTTGAGTAGTGATTGTAATCATTTTCTACAGCCTGACGAGTATTCCAATCACACTGTGAGGTCTACAAATTCCAGTTTAAAGATCATGCAGAATCATGTTCCGGTACTGTCCTATTCCGATACTGCTGAATCTTGTTTCGGTATTGTCTTGTTCTAGTACTACTGAATCTTGTTCCCGTATTGTCATGTTCTGGTATTGCAAAAACATGTTTCGGTACAAGTTGTCAATCTGGTACTGATGCCAAGGTGATATGATCTTTGTCTTGTACTTAACATTGTTTTCACTTCAGGTAATTGGAGGTATGTGATAATCTTTTCATGTTCTTTCTATCAAGGATCATTTAAGTCTTGTGTTGAATTGTTCTTTACTCTCATGTACATATTCCTCCTGCATTGCTACACTCACCCCTAAATGAATCATCCTTGCTATCCTTTAAGGAGATATTTTCACATTGATTTCTATATGATAATGGGTGCGTCTGTCTTATTTCCTCATCATTATGAAAAAATGATTAATAATTGACATATCAATTGAAAAGTGGTGACAACATTATGTCTAATACTAACCTAGTTGATTCAACAAGTTTTTATCCAAGTTTCTCTTGGGAGGTATTGATGAAAACATCATGTGGTGGACCGCCCTTGCAAAACCTCAATGAACTTTCATGAAAACCCTAATAGGATACTAGAGGGACCTCTTAGTCATTATCCTAGATGTTCCATTATACATTGAATAGTTGAGATTTAAGGCTAATGTGGATGATGTCACCCTTGGGATAATTGAAAGTAATTAATTATTTGCCTAATAACTCTAAAACACTCTTGTAGCACCTCCCTTCCTTATACTCTAAAGTTGTCAATGAATAGTATACATCATTCTAAATATTTTGAATAATATAATTAAAAGGATGTGTCAGGAAGTACAAGTAAACCCGTCGAGGTACTGGACATGCCTGCTGGCAGTGGGGCCATGCTTGTATGGTACTAAGGTAAACCCACTGAGGTACTAAACAAGCATGCTAGCAGTGGGGCTATGTCGGGTAAAGGGACTTGAAAAAGATAAATTGGCACACCTAAAACTAAACAAAAACTATTGGGTCTCATTCTGAAGCAATCATCATCAAATCAATGCTAGGAGATGACCTTTATATCTCTCCCATGATGTTATTAAGAATCTTCAAGTGTCCACTTTAGGGTTCTATCTTTAAAATAAATAGGTTTGCATGAAAGTGGGACCCTCGGTATATATAATTCACCCTACCTAAGCAATAATAGATTCATCTCTACAAACTTGGATAAGAGACGAATTAATCATATTCGGATGTATTCTTTTATGTGTTCTATATTCAAATGGGATCTAAACTATGCTTATATCACTTTTATTTTAAAGGTAATCTATCCAGGGGGCCTATTAGTCAAGGCCGTTATGAAAACTCTTGGCCACTATCTTATAATCATATTAGAGTCACATCCATCTCTTTCTCCTAATTATGATCCACAATAGATTGGATAAGACTTAACGTCAAATCACTAACATATTTAATCTATTACTCATGACTCCACTTTGCCATCATAACTACTTTGTCATGGGTAAGAAGTGTGAAGCATAGGTGAGGACGGTTATATTGTATACAGGTTACTTAAAAGAGAACTTAAGGAGATGAAGAAGGGTGGAACTTCAGGGAATACTTGATCGAGTGAGGAGTACCATCAATTTTGAATTTTTGAAGATCATTGTTGCATGAGAACATGCAATGGATAAGGCATGGGGGAAATGTTGAACCTCCTTTTTGTCACCACCAATTGCCTTATTTTGTCCCATATCCTGACCAATTTTTCCTAATACATATGCACTCTCTGCCTATTTTCCTCAATAGACATGTCCTTTAGTAATTATTGTGTACATATGAGGTAACTTATGTTTAATCATGATTTATGATGATTTATTAATGATTTGGATCGAATATTTGATGTTTAAATCTCTCTAATTACTTTGAATGATCTAAATAGAATTTATGACAAAAAACCTCATTCATTCGGTACATGTTTCGGAGTTCATCCAATACTCAACTCTTCCATTACCAATGTCATGCTCKTCCGGTACCAATGTTGTGCATGTTCAGTACCTATTTTTGTGCTCGGCTGGTACTAGATATAGTTCGAAATTTTGGAATTCTTCTAGAGGAAAATTGGGGACATGGGTTTTGTCCARAGAGACATCTACATGTAGAAAAGTGTATTAGAATCCACCCATATCACACGTGTAAAACTCCATCTCAAGGGGAATAATTCTGCAAAAATTTAAAAAAGTCTCAAACTACCAAATTGCACCTCGATTTYCGTGCAGATGGTATCGGATCTATAAATTATGTGATATGGGTTTTTTCTARAATATGGAAAATTGAGTAAAGAGTAATCACTTTTCCAAAATTTGAATTAGTTTAGAATATATGGGTGGATCTCTAACTCGAATCTGCCCAAATTGATGAAAAAACTAGATTTTGGGGATTTATCCTAAAATTGTAAAAAATGTTTTTTGAGTTTGGAGATTCAGTTTTATCCATTCCTCCATGGATTTTATGTACAAATAAGACCTCATAGGTTTGAGGAAGAGAGGGAGGAATTGTTATGTTGTAGGTTTGATTTTTGAGGATTATTGATTGTACACATATTTCTCAAGTAATGATATAAATTGTAGTTCACGGAAATGATGTGTGTTATAAAATCTTTCGTTTTTTAAGTTTCTACTAAAGCTACCTTGTTGGTATGGAAAGGGCCCACCGACCCAACCAAAGAACAAGTTTGATCTCCATATTTCACCTTACATAAGCCTATAATGGAGTATTCCACCACACTTAGTGTTTTCTTCCAGAATTGATTAGACTACATCTTGCAAACACAGGCAAAATCAAGACCTCCATCTCTCACCTTACATGCACCTATAATGGAGTGTTTTACTCTGTCTGGTATTTCTTTTAAGCTTGATTGAGTTTCCTTTTTAAGAGTATGCAAAGTGTTAATTGATGTTAGTTTAGTTGGTCTAGGAGATAGAATCAAAGTTCATATTTTCCTTTCATGAGACATCAATGAATAGGTCCATCACCTAAGCAAGAACTTTAGATCATATGCTTGTTTATGATTTTTTTATTTCTGATTTTTGAAATGTGTGGAAAGTGTTATTTGAAAAGTGTGAAAATTGAGTATTTGATTTTCTTATAAGCTATACTCATTAGACATAGATAAACCACCTGTTTTCGACACATATAGTGTATAAACTCTGTTGATTATGAATATCGGTTGATAATTTATGTTTGGTAATATATTATGCATATAATTGCACCAACATTTTGGCATTGTTGTCGAGAAGTTGTAAATGGTAAGAGGTAGTATTTGAATTAGATTTCTTTAATGCTTTGGATTGGTTTTATGGATGACCTAAGGTCAGAGAGAAGACAGTAAGACGTGAGGGAAGATCCCACACATCCACTTAGTGGGGTTTCTCCAAAGTTAGGTTGTCCTCTCCCTTTCATGCATAAGTGTTTTTCTTTTAATGCAGGTGTGCTTGTCGTTATTTTATGCAAAAGTGTGTTTGTTTTATGAAAATTTAGTTTTATTTATGATGAGCTGACTTGTGTGAATCAATAACCTAGTGACAAAAAGGTCCCAATAACACAAGGAGTTCAAGTTTGGTGTGTTTTATTTGTGCAATAGTTTTAATTTCTTAGTTTTAAAATTCAAATATTTGATGATAAATTATTTTGGGGGTGTTGTCAGAACCACCGAGTACTAATTTGTGTTGCGAGACATGGATCATCAACTAGCTAGAGTAATTCAAGGATGATCAAGAGCTTGAAGAATGTTCCTCCAAGAACTTTCTCACATTCTAGCATCATTTGGGATATCTGCCTCTCAGGACAAAAATAAATAATGTGTTTGTCTCTCCACAAGAAGATTTAGAAGTTCATTCAGATTCCTCTTGTCAATTTGTTGAGGAGACTAAAGAATCATGGATATAATTCAATGGAGAGCACCCATTGGAATCTGAGATTGAGGAGTTCTTAGCATGCCTCTTGGAAGATCATGTATGTACTCCAAAGACCATTCATCTTTAATAAGATACTATGCGTAGCATGGAAAAAGAGGACATGTCGTGTGACCTAAACAAAGAAAGGAAACAAGAATATCATGATCCTATTGAAATATGGTTCCAATTAGTTATCAGATCACACTACTCTTTTACTTTTCATTATTGTTTGATCTCATCATCAAAGTAGTTGGTCCTTCATACTCTGGTATGCATTAAAATTTATCTTTTAAACTCGAGTATGAATATGTTTATAACCCTGTTACGCACATGGGTTCATTGGAAGTATTCCTATACTTGAAGGACATTTTATTTTGTTCAATTAGAGTAGGATAGCAAATAAATAAATAAATGATGCATATAAGTGCAATGCAACCTATCTTTCATACTTTTTCATAAATGGGAATGCTAAAAGTTAACAAAACAATCAGTTTAAGATCTTTTGTTCCTCTAGTAGATTTCTTTCTAAAAGTTATGACAATTTTGTTTGGAATTTGATGAAAAGTTAATCTCTTCATGCTTCGAATGCACACATAATACTGGAAGGGTATTTTCAAAAGTGGAGAAGCAATCATTTTTAACAGAAGAGAACAATTAAGGGAGTACTTCGTGACCTATTTCCTCAAATTTCTTCTTTTTCCTTAAGTTGTTTAAAAAAAATGCATTTGTGCTTTATCATTACCTATCTACTTTAAGACCACTATTTCACAAGGATGATCGATTAAGTGATGTTTTTAATAGAAATTGAAACCGAATGTTCATTCTGTTGAAATATTGTAATTGCAAAGAGTATTTTATTTATTATTGATGTATTATTCATTAGATCAATCCCCTTTTGTGGATTGATCATGTCGGGTATTGTAAATGACCAAATCCCTTTTGTGGATTGGTCAAACCCTAATTGTAATGGGATAAATGAAAAGTCAGACCCAGAATATATTAAAGTGGTTATAACCACCCAGAATGAGAAGTTGGCCCTGCCAGTGAAAAGACACCTCACTCCAGCGCCTGCCAGATTGTATAAATAAAGAGGCTAATGCCTCATTTGGACACACACTTGTTCATCAAAGCGCAAGTTCTGAGCTGCAGTTGGAGAAGAAGGAAGAGAGAGAGAGGCACATTCTTGGGAGAGGACTTTCTGTATTTGTTTGAGTTATCTCTTGGCATTGTATTGGCTATCTATATTAAAGAAGTGTTTGTTGGGTTTTCTCCCCCATGAGGGTTTCCTAGGATAAATGTTGTGTCTCTTGTGATTGTGTATTTCTCAGTGATCATATCTATGCTATGGTTATCTAGTAAGTTGAAAAGAAACCTAATAATATCTTAAACCTTAACACATTCCAGACTATTTTATTCATAGTTAATAATTTTTGGTTAAATAAATCATGATTAATGTATGCATTGTTCAACTTTTGACATTTTCCCTGAATTTTCTATTTCTAATCATGAATAAAAATCTAGTTTTAATTAGTTATATTGGTTTGTTTTTAGCAATTGTTCGCAACCGTCTCAACAACCCTCCTTATTTTTTTTAGCGTCTCACATTATGTGCATGAGGGCATGAAAAACCTCAGGTATGGGGGATTGGTTGTTGGGACCTTTAGATTATTTTTCCTCTTCTGTAAACAAGTCCAAATCAACATGGTATCCGATACCTATCAACAAATTTCGCATGTACAATGTGATCTGGTACCAATACTGTTGAGCAGTGATTGTAAGCATTTTCTACAGCCTGAAACTTAGAGTATTCCAGTCACACTGTGAGGTCTGGAAATTCCAGTTTAAAGATCATGTAGAATCTTGTTCTGGTACTGCAG
Source organism: Picea mariana (assembly GCA_032191745.1). Taxonomy (NCBI): domain Eukaryota; kingdom Viridiplantae; phylum Streptophyta; class Pinopsida; order Pinales; family Pinaceae; genus Picea; species Picea mariana. The sequence continues at coordinate 25,430 of JASDQU011177278.1, forward strand.
AATCTTGTTCTAGTACTGTTATGTTCTGATACTGCAGAATCTTGTTCCGGTACTGTCATTTTCCGATACTGAAGATTATTGTTCCGGTACTGCAGAATCATGTTTCGGTACTAGTTTCCAATATGGTACTAATGTTAGAAAAACAGGACCGCGGAGCAATAAAATAAAACAAATGCAAAAAAAAAACATAGAAGACACACAATACAAGAGAGACACAGATTTACGTGGTTCACCCAGTGTGGGCTACGTCCTCCAAAGAAATTGCCAGGTCCGTGCTTTATTACTATCCAACAAATGAAGGGATACAACCTACAGCAAAACCCGTTGTAACTTCATCTTCTTTCTCTCACAGTCTCCTCTCTCAAAATACAATATTCACCATCATCCATAGCCGCAATACATTTCCCTCATAAAAGAGGGTTGCCTTCTAGGGAAAAAAACCCTAACATAATCTCTATTGTTAGATCTGCAACCTTATAATGAATGGTCCAGATTTACAATGAAATTACAATATACTTTTACAAAGCAATATTTTCTTCAGGGGCTTCACTCCCGAACCCCTGCTGGGGGCCCGCTCTCCCCCAGACCCCCTAAACCCCTGCAGGGGGCCCGCTTGCCCCCAGGCCCCCGAACCCCTACTGGGGGCCCGCTTGCCCTCCTCTACACTCCCCTGCGTGAAAGAGTGTACATACTTCTGGGGTGTAAATACTTCATGGGGTATAAACACGGCTGAAAGCAAGGACCTCTGAATCAGGAAGATAATCAGGCTCCACAACCAACAATCTCCCACTTGGAGACTGATCTCAACAACTCCACCATTGCTATATATGCTAGACTCCGAACCTTCTTGGACCTGGAAAATTTCTCATTTTCATCTTCATTCTTGAAGACCAACTGAAACTGAGTAGGAACTCAGTTTCTCCCTGGTTACTCCCTTTGTTAACATGTCTGCAGGATTCTGGCTAGTGTGTATCTTTTCCAGCTTCAATTTTCCATCTTCCAAGGCGGATCGTATGAAGTGGTACCTCAACTGTATATGCTTAGTCTTTGAATGGAAGGCTGAGTTCTTTGCAAGGTGAATGGCACTCTGACTATCATAGTACAACCGGCTATTCTTCT
>JASDQU011177280.1:0-15446 GCA_032191745.1 Picea mariana
CTTGTAGGTTGAGGTGTTTTAGAAGAAGGATCATTGTTCTCTCTATAGATGTTAGGATTGGTCCTTCTAGTAGCCATAGCCATATTTTTACTTTCAACATTTCTTGTCACCTTAAATGCATTCTCCAATGATTTGGGTTCCCAAAGGTGAACCTCATGTTGAATGTTATCCTTTAAATTTCCTATGAATACATCAATCAAGTGCTCATCTGGAATATCGGTTACCTTTAAATTCAGTCTTTGGAAGTTCTCAATGTGCTCGATAACTGAACCCTTTTGCTTGAGATTTATCAATTGGCTGAAGAAGGTATTGCTCCTTGTATCCTCATATTGTGCTATCATTTCTTCTGTGAAAATTGTCCAAGTGACGAGTGATTTGCGAGAACAAAGCCATCGATACCATACAAATTAATTAGGTTCTAAATATAAATAAGCAATTCGTACCTTTTGTGTATGTGGAACATTATGGAGATCAAAGAATTGCTCCATATGAAGTATCCATGTGATTGGGTCCTTGCCATCAAACTTCCTCATATCAATCTTAAGAATGTGGTTGGTCTTCAAACCAAAGTTAGAGTTTCTCCATTCTTGATTCACCTTCCTTGTGTCCTCATTATGAACTTCATGAGATGCATTTTCACTTTCAGGTGTCTTCTCTGTTACAAAATTTTTCAATTCTTCCATGATCTCCCCTTTTAAACCCTCCATCATCTCTTTTAGTTTATCTTTTGTTAGTATCTTCTTTTGTAAATCATTTATGTCCCTATTCATTTCTTCACCTTCATCAAGAGTCCAAGTAGGATTGTTTGGAGGCTTATTTGGTGTAGAAGTTCCCTTTTTGGGTGGCATGTTGGCCAAGTATCACTTTTGAACCTTGATTTTGAGGTGGTTCTGCTAGACAATCTTTCTTCTGTTGTATCTCCCAATTTTCGGCCATTCTGGGTATGAAACTTTATTTTATGTAATTCTCTGATATTTCTTCTTTGCAATGCCATAGGTCTGATCAAAATTGGATGTTCCAAGTGGAATTTACGGTAACTTCCCCACAACTTGCCATTTTTTTCCTTTCTAGAAGATCTCACTTGTATAGCGTTCCCCACACAAAATAATTGATATGAAATTCTAAAACTCGCACCAGAAATACTAAAGACTATCCACAATCCAATGAAACCAGTCCCACTCAATTTGGATACTCTAGGAAGAAGTTATGATTTTTTTACCTGGAACACCTTCTTGAGACTAGTCAATAGGACTAGTCAGATACGCTATCTTACACAAGGTTTATCTACAAATTTAAGATGACCCAGAAGCTGAACATTTTACCACATATACCTTACTAATTTCTGTGAATGTCCTTCAGATTTCAGGGTTTGAAACGTTACAAAAACTTTTTTATAGCGAAAATTCTGCAATGACTCAGTTCAGGATGATTCCAGAACCCTATCTTGTACAGGCTGTATCTCTGAAATTATAAGGCCTCGGGAGCTGAATTTTGGACCCAACGTACCTTGATCCGTCTAATAAATATCCTCCAATCCATTCCTTCTGAAACATTGTAGAAAAAAATTCATAGGGAAAATTTCAAGGTGTCTCCAATGTAGCAGTGAAACCCCAAGACCTTGAGCTTTGATACCATATGTTAAGAACCAAATATCAATATAGCAAGGAAAACCTCATAAAAAGTAATCAACGCCTTGAAAAAGAGATAATTTTAGATAATAATCCTCTTCGAGGGGGCAACCTCCTTTTACCCCACTTAAATGTTCAAGTACCAGATGATTCAAAATGAAAATGTCTCCTTGGTATATATAGGAGACTAGGAGGTATAATTACAACTAATGGCCTAAAGCTGACATAAATAAAATAACATTACTAATATAATATGCCCCAATTAAGGGGTAATGAGCCAATATTAGGGCTTAACAAATATCATCAAGCAATAAGTCAAAATTGGGTTACGATCAAAATAACTCTAACAAAGGATCTAAGTCTACATCTCAGCAAATTGATAAAAATCCAAAAAGTTATGCAACTTCCCTTCAAAGATCTTTCAAAAAGGAAGAAATCAAAATAAATATTGATTATCATCAACATAAATCTTCTCTCCCTTCAAAAGAAAATGAATATAGAAAGAATACAACCACAATAAGAACTCCCCCCAAAAGGTATCAACATCTCTTTCTTGGCTATTGTTTCTCTTGCAATAATTTTGGGCATAAAGCATTACATTATAGAACTTATGGACAATACAATCATAAAAATGTTCAAAGATATGGTTATAATAATAACAAGAATAATAATAATCAAGAGAACAAAAACTATAATTCATTCTCTCCACTGCAAAATTACAATGTTGAATGTCACAAATGCAACAATTATGGTCACAAAGATAGTGATTGTAGACTACCAAAGCATCCCATAAAAACTTTTCAAGAAGAAAAGCATAAGAAGACATGGAAAGAAAAATAAATGGAAGAAAAAGAAAAAGATTGTAAGGTAGCCTTATATGCTAAAGATAAAAGAAGTCAATGGTACGTTGACAGTGGATGTTCAAAGCATATGACAAGAGATTAAGATAAATTTCTTAGTATGAAAAGGAAAGAAAAATGAAGAGTTACTTTTGGAGATAATGTCTCTGCAAAGATACTTGGAAAGGGCACAGTTAGTTTGGGAAATAACAGAGCTAAAGTAGAAAATGTGTTATTAGTTGAAAATATGAAGCTTAATCTCCTCAGTGTAAGCCAAACATGTGATCAAGGATACATACTCATATTTGACTCTCAAAAATGTGAAATTGGGAAAGTGGGCTCGGGAAAATTAGTGGCTATTGCACCTAGGACACCAAGCGATGTATATATCTTAAACATAGAAGAAGAAGAAGAAGAAAAATGTTGCATGAACCAAATAGACGAAATTTGGCTACATCACAGAAGAATGGGACATATATGTTTTGAAAATTTGATAAAATTCAATAAAAAGTAAGTTGTGAGAGACATGCCAAAGATTATTAAACCTTCAAACTTTGTTTGTAGGCACTGCCAACATGGAAAGTAGACAAGAGTAAGATTCAATACAAAAAAATACTCTACATCAGAACTATTAGAACTTGTTCACACTGACCTCTATGGACCAACAAGAACTAAAAGAATGCAAGGTGAACATTACTTCATTTTATTCAATGATGACTTGGGTATCCTTTCTTAAAGAGAAATCAAAAGCTTTCAAAAAGTTCAAATCCTTCAAAGCACATGTTGAAATGAGACTGATCTCAAAATCAATTGCCTAAGATCAGACAATGGAGGTGAATTTACCTCAGATGAGTTCAATGAGTTTTGTGAAACTCATGGAATTAAAAGACACTTTTCAACTCCAAGAACTCGTCAACAAAATGGAGTTGCTGAAAGGAAAAATAGAAATGTCCAAGAAGCAACTAGAACTATGTTAAATGAATCCAAACTCCCAAATATCTATTATAGAGAAGAAGTATATACAACAATATATATACTTAATAGAGCACAACTTAGAGTTAACCATGACAAGACACAGTATGAGTTGTGGTTTGGCAGACCAACATCAGTAAAACACTTCAAAGTCTTTGGGAGAAAATGCTATATAAAAAGAGATGATGATAATATAGGAAAATTCGATTCCATATCACATGAAGGAATATTTCTTGGTTATTCATCCAATAAAAAGGTCTATAGATGCTACAATATGAGATTGCACAAAATTTTGGAAAGTGCAATGTAAAGGTGGATGATCTAACATCAAGAAGAATCAAATCTCAAGACAGTTCAAAAGTTGATGGAAGAAGAAGAGATGATGATGATGAAACTGAATAAATACAAGAATATGAATCACAAAGTGAAGAAGAAAACGAAGAGGAAGCATCACCGAGACAAGAATCAAAAGCACCATCAAGAAGAGTACAAAGAGATCATCATGAAAGTCAAATCATAGGCAACAAAAGTGTTGGAGTTGAAACAAGAAGAAGGATAACATATGAATCAGAACAAGCAATGCTCTCCCTAATAGAACCCAAAACATTTGTAGAGGCTAGCAAAGATGAAGATTGGATTAAAGAAATGAATGAAGAGCTTGATTAAATAGAGAAGAATCAAACCTGGGAACTTGTCCCAAGACCAAAAGACAAGAATGTGGTAGGGATCAAGTGGATTTTTAAAAATAAAGTTAATGAAGATGGTCAAATTATAAGTAATAAAGCAAGATTAGTGTGCAAAGGATATGCACAAGTAGAGGGGATTGACTTTGAGGAAGCATTTTCCCTAGTGGCCATATTAGAAGCTATCCGAATGTTTTTTTCATTTGCATACTTTAAGAACTTCAAAATCTATCAAATGGATTTCAAATCAACATTCTTAAATGGAAATCTAGAGGAAGAAGTTTATATAGAACAACTTGAAGGATTTGTGTTATCAGAAAATAAAGACTATGTGTGTAAATTAAATAAAGCATCATATGGTCTCAAACAAGATCCCAGAGAATGGTTTCAAGACTTGATAATCATCTACAACAACAAGGATAAAAAAGAGGAGCTACTGACACCAATATTTACATTAAAATTGAAAATAAGAATATGATTATTGTTGTAGCATATGTGGATGATATCATTTTTGGAAGTAATATAAATCCTCTAAGAAATCAATTTGCTATAGAAATGAAAAAATAATTCGAGATGTCAATACTTGGTGAACTACCAATCTTCCTAGGATTACAATTTTCACAATCAGACAAAGGCATATTCATATCTCAGACCAAATACATTAAATAAATGTTGAAGAAATTTCAAATGGAATATTTTAAACCTATGAGCACTCCTATGATTACAAGATGCAAACTAAGCAAAGATGATGAATCACTAGGAGTAGAACAACCCATGTATATATCAATGATTGGTAGCCTATTATATACAACAACAACAAGACCAGGCATTATGCAAGATGTAGGATTAGTGGCCAGATTTCAATCTGCACCTAAAGAGACACATATGAAGGAAGTTAAAAGGATTTTTAGATATCTCAAAGGAACCTTGGATTTTGGGTTATGGTATCCAAAAACATAAGATTTTACATTAACTGCATATACTGATGCAGATTGGGAAAGAAGTATTGATGACAAAAAGAGCACTAGTGGAGGAGCATTATTTCTAGTAAAATGTCTTGTGTCATGGCTAAGTAAAAAGCATCCATATCACTATCTACAATATAAGATAAATATATTGTTGTCGTATCTTGTTGCACTCAAGTAATTTGGATGAAAAAAACTCTAGAAGACTTACAAGTAAAGTATGATCATCCAATTCTTCTTAACTGTGACAATACAATTGCTATAAACCTTTCTAAGAATCATGTCATGCTTTCAAAAACCAAGCATATCCCGATTAAATTTTATTTTTTAAGGGAACAATTTACTCAAAAAGTTGTTAAAGTGGAAAATGTGGATACTAAAGAACAAATTGCAGATATATTCACAAAACCTTTACCCATGAGTACTTTTGAATACCTTATACATAAATTGGGGATAATCTCCATATCTAATTAAATTGCACAAGATTCATTAGAAAAGAAGCACGTGGACATGGGGAATATAACCTAAGGGGGAGCAAAGAAATATCTCTTTTGTCATTGTTGTCAAAGGGGGAGAATAAATAGTAAAATTCAATTAAAATTGAAAATAAGGGGGTTTTACTTTGTTGCCATCAATTCCAAAGGAGGATACGGTTGGATATGGTGTTGTCATTGATTTCAAAAAGGGTCAATATGGTCATCATTGAGACAAGCCCAGGCATTATCAAAATATTATTGTGCAGTCGTTGTCTTCTCCTCGGGACTATAGCTATGTTAATTTTATGTGTGAGCTTGATTACATGCATTCATATTAATGTTTGTATATCTGAAACAAAGAGTGAAAGCCCTAATTTAGTTCAAGAATATTGATGTTTTTTCAAGAGTTCACTACACAGATTACCGATATTTACAACGAGCTCAGGAAGAAAGGAGAGGCCTTCGAGATTGTGTTCGTCTACAATGACGATGAGGAAGAAGAATTAAGAAGACTTTACAGATGATGGAAGTTGTGCAGTGTCGACCCATGGAGACAAGGATTATCCCTTCACTTATAGTCACCTTGCAAGCCTGTAAAGGGAGATGGACGAGATAGTTGAGAAATATAGTGGTGGTCAGAATAGACAATGAGGATTGATTGAGAGCAGATCATACGATCCATAATTATTTTGGATTTGGTTGGAAGTGGACCAGAGTCAACACAAACACATACCAAAATAATTAATTCAACTCCACCCTTATATTTGGTGTGTCTATCGTCAATTGGATTGGACGATGCACAATCATTTCAGGTTTGGTTGGAAGTTGACCAGAGTCAACACAAACTTGGATCCAAATATTTTATCAAAACCATTTTATATTATTTCGATTCCACCGTTGATCAAGATCGGACGACCCTCGTTATTTCACATTATGTTGAGTATTGACTAGAGTCAAAATAGACTTAAACGCGAAAATATAATTCAAATACACATGTACATTATTCGTCCACCGTCGACTAGAGAGACTATAATCAAAAATGATATTGGAATGACCAAGTTTGACCTCATGAAAAACCAGGAACCATTTCCAGATCTAGCACCAAAATAATGATTGATGTTCTTGCAATTGGTGTAATTGTTAGCATGATAGAAAAATATGTGATGGGTACTTCTTTGCATATTTGATTAAACAAATTGTGACGACCAAAAATAACGATGATGAACAATATATCTGGGAAATCATAGTCCAATGGAAGATAAGGAAGTTTTAGATGATAACAAAGGATCTTAGATCAGTTTGAAGTTCTATCCCAGGCATTCCATTGCAGCTATAAGGTTTTTAGCAAGTGAAGGGATAAATGTTGAACAACTTACAAGGGATTTGAAGTATTTTAAGTTAAATAAAAATTTCAATAAAAAAATATCAACAATATTGTTAAATAAATGAAAAGGTGCAATGGTTCATTAAAAGGACACAATGGTTCAATTTCATACTTGTTGGAAGACTATATAAATAGAAAGGTATGGTGAAAGGAGTTTGTCTATATGGTCTAATTTAGAAGATCAAAATACAGACAAGGTCCAAGGAAGAACTTGAAACATTCACATGAAGTGAGGGTGGAAGGGAGGAGCTAGGGAGGATTGCAATCCTCTACAAGTTGAAGCCTGAACAATAGGGAGTTGTAGCTTCCTTTCAAGTGGGTGCTTGGAGAAACAGGGAGTTGTAGCTTCCTTTCAACTGGGTGCTTGGAGAAATAGGGAGTTGTAACTTCCACAAGTTGGTGCTTGAAAACATGGGATTGGTGTCTCGTTGAGTTGGTGGTCAAAAGGGATTGGTGTCCCTCACAAGTTGTAGCTTGTAATTAATATATAAACATCGTATTTTGAGTTAAAAGAATAATTGTTTTTAAGATAAAACTTTGTGTCCTATACTTCATAGTTGATCAATTGTTGTATATTGATGAAATTAATGTTTTAAAGTGATTGATAAAAAAAAAAAAACCAATTCACCCGCCCCTCTTAGTACTGAACATTATTCCAATAGATAGTAGTATTTTTCAACCAATATGTGTGTTTTATCCAAGCCAAAATTTCCACTCAAGCACCATTGTACAACTCTGGAATGGGGTTTTTTCTCATTGACCCTATTGGAATACATAGTTGTTGATTTATAAAAAATAATCCTTCTTGGATAAACTAGTTTGAGAATGGATTTTAGTCACCACTCCATGTCTCTTTGTTCGCTTTCCAAGGTTCAACAAAATTTGCATTTGTTTCATACAATTTCTTCATTCCCTGCAATCTTATCATCTCAACTATCATAGTAGTCAATAATGTTGTCTTTCTACTCAATGCATCAACAAACCTTTTTGATCTCCTAGACATATGATTCAATAAAAAGGTGTTATAGCATATTTGGCCACCTTATTTTAGCTAAGATGCATTCTATTATCCCTAATACATCATTTGGAAGAGTTTTTCTAACTGTTGACTTTCCTAATTCTGTCAAATAAGCCTCCTTTGCATATACTTGCTAGTTTCCTTCAAAAAGAGGGGGAGTACTCGTTATTTTCCTTAAGGAAAGGTGTGAGTGAATTCTTGAGTGAGTAAAACATATATAAATCACCAAAAATCATGCTCTCCTATCCAGAGTTTTCAAGAAAATTAGTTTCATAACTTATTAATTCCCGTGGAAAATGGTCTCAACCACCTTGAAGTGGTATAAATAAGACCTCAAAGGAGGAAACCTTAGATACAAATCCTATGATATCCAAGTTTTCATCCGATTCCAAGCAGTCAAAGCTATTTCCCCGAGGTTTTTATGACCAAAATATCCTTGAGTTATTCCATCATCGACATCTTCCATTTCCCACTTTCCAAGAAAGAGATCTAAGACTTGTTGGTCTATCTCTTCTTCGAGTGGAGTAGAATATCGCAGATTGAGTAGTACTCAATGACCAAAGCTAGGAGGAATCCGAAAAGAGGTTACAGGTGGTGTCGACAACATAAGTTAGGTATACTCTAGTTGTATTTGTATTTTCATAGGTTATAATTTAGTTATAACTTCTAGATAGGTTTGAGGAAGGTCTTATTATTTGTGTGCAGGGTGAGAAGCTCATGGAGGAGAAAGAGGATTGGAGCAAGGATAACCCAACAATCTTGTCTCCAACCATATGAACATTCAGTAAGTCCTATAACTACGTTGGTAGTTATTTTCAAATTAATGTAGGATAAACTAGGAGAATATGGAGTGTTATCTATGATTTTTGATCTATTGTGATTGCACCCTAGTCATAGGTTAGTGTTTACTCTTTCATAACAAAAGTACTGACTCCACTGGGGAATAACTCCTAGATTTATTCTTTGTAGGGTGAGCCTTGTTACTTCTATAATATTTGTGTGATTTATCTGGTCTGTTGCCTTTGTATCTTCTTCTTTACAGTCTTTTTAGGCCAAAGTTTAAGACTTTGTCTAAAGTTTTCTTGGAATTTCTCCTTTAACTACTTTTACTTTCTAGTTGTCCTCATAGATAGAGCGAGTAATCACCTATTTCAATGAAGTAAAGTGATATTACTCACCCCTTTCACTCACAGAAGCTGCGTGCGCCCCATGGGAGGAGATGTTTTCAAGTTTCCAACCCTTTTTTCTTGATTTTTCTTAGCCCAGTTATTAAGTTAAGTACCTCGGTGTCTATCTGTAGTCATCTACAATTTGTTGAATATGTGCTTAGTTTCATTCTTATTTGAAAACAAAAATCATTGTAGGTTGCACCACATGTTTTATTGTTTGTTTATGTGTTTGAGGTGTGGTTGGGTAGTTGTTTCTTAGTTTTTTGCCTGGTTTATTAAGTAGGATCTATAGCTTTCATTTATTGCAAGAAAAGAGAAAAGAAAAATATTGCATTTAGTAGGTTGCATTGTTCATTGGATTTTGTTTTTCAATTGTTCATGATATAACTTACTTCATTGAAGAATCAAGTGCAAATTGTATGCCAATATTCTTATCATTTTTTTGTTGAGTCTTTAAAAGATCACTTGTTGCACATCCATATCCATTTTGAGTAAATAACAAACAACTAAAAAAGATGTTTAACTTAAATATAAATAGACTTTGTCTTTCAAGGAAAACCCATAATAGTCTAGGTCTTAGGGCCTTGTGATAGGTTGGAGAGTAAAATCTCCAAGGCCATGAAACTGAAAAATTTGAGCTGATTAAAGAGTGAGAAATCCAATAGTGGGAAGGATAAATTTCCAGGAAATCTCCTCTAACATAGGAGTCAAGAACAATGTCACATTATAGTAAGTGAGGGTGATATCCCCTCCTTTTCTTACTTTTGTGTCCATTGGATTGCTACATATTCAGGGGTTTCATGAGTACCATAGGCCCTCTAGGATCCGATGCTTTTGGAAGCTTTGGGATTTGATACCCTACCCATATGTGTGGTCTTAATCTATGACTATTCTTCTTGGTCGCCAATTGTGAATTGGTAACCTTATTGGCTTGTCTTAGGTTCTCATATGGATGACTATGATGGGAAATACTCACGGTACTCGAGACAGACGCTTAATAGTTTTTTTGGATCCTTTGGATGGTGTTCATATTCTTGAGGGAACTTTCACCTTAGGTGATCATTGCAAGAAAATTACTGTAACTACCTCCTTGATGCAGGAGCATCTCTCCAACTCATCAGCGCATCAACAACCAACGCAAGAGCGCACTAGGAGAGAGTAGATCCCAAGAAGAAAGAGAGGCACCAACCTTCTCATTTTGAGTTTAAATCTAAAATTTAATGTAATTAAAGTTTGTAAAGGCTCGAGGAAGGTCGAGCCATTGTATTGTGTAAGTTTAAATGTAAATTTCCTTTAATGGACTGTAGTTGTACAGATCCTGGGCATCGCCTTAGATATGAAGATTGTAAATGAACATTTCCTATAGTAGCTTAGTGATAGGGAGGCATTTAATTAGACATGATAGCACTAGAATAATCTAGAGGGAAGGCTCGAGAAGCCCCCTCATGTATAAATGAATGTAATGTATGCCCAGGAGGGGTTGTTAGTTAGTTGTTGAAGAAAGAGACTATTAGTTGGTAGTTTTTGAGAGAAAGAACTGAGAATCTGTTGCAGTCCAATCTTGTACACATTGTAAAGACCATTCAAATTTAATACAAAAGAATATTTCCCTTCATACGATTTTATGTGTGTATGTTTTATGAGTTTTCTGAATGTGTTTGAAGGTTTACTATGAATGCATGTTTAGGAATGTTGTGAGTATATCACGTTCCCTTTGCAGGAGAAGATATAATTCTCTATCTGTAGTTTTCTGACTGTTCTAGACTCTCACGTCTATCCAAGGAGTGCACATTAGAGTTGTTAGAAAACTCTAAAAGGCCAATGCAAGGAGTGCGCAAGAACTTGTTCAGAGGTTCTGTGAGGAGTGTGCCAAGTGGGCACACCAGAACAATTTCAAAGCTCAGAAGAGATAGTGCAAGGAGTGCACATCAGAGTTACTTAAGACTCTGAGGAGCTAGCGCAAGGAGCGCGCAAGAACTCGTTCAAGAGTTCTGTGAGAAGGTTGTCAAGTGGGCACACTAGAATATTAAGCTTATGAGAACAAGCACCTATGCAAGGAGTGAATAAGGCCGAGAATAATATAACATCCAGACTATAGGAGAAGAGCAATGAGTGTTCCCACACTTCATCTAAAGTGTTTAACAAATCTTAGAAGGTGTAGAGCAAACAGAGGCCAAGGATTCAACCCTACAGAGGAGAAATCAAAGGTCAAACCTTTGAAAAAAAAACACCGAGGAAACCTTAATTAGAAGGGAAGTGAAGTTGCACAAGAGGAGGAGCTACAATAGTCATTGGATTGGTTGCGAGGTTCAATCTGGGTTGTTAGAGCTACGTCCAGACAAGAGGAAGAGAATGCAAGGAAAGAGAATAGATCCCAACCATCGGATCTGAGTGTGAGGATCAACAACCGTTGTATCTAGGTAAGTAGCGCATGTGTTAACCCTTTAAGCCCTTCGAACTTCATGAATTCAGAAATTTTCGTGTGTTCGTTATGGAGGCGAAAAATCTCCTGAAGTCCCAATAGTTACGAAGTTAATTTGGACCATTGGTAGAGGAGGACATGTGTCCGCAGATCAAGCGTGATCCAAAAGTACGACAATTCAAGAGAACTGGGTTGTTATTGCGTAAAGGGAATAAATTCTCGAAGCTCTGAAGTGTCATAGTAAATCTTGACCATTGGCGGTAGAGCCACATGTCATCCGATAGAACATAGTTCAAGAGTGTGGCACTTTGAAAAATTTGTGTTGTTGTGTTGACAGAAGGAGAAACCCCAAAGTTCTGAATCCCGAAGTGGATTCTAGTCGTTGGCGCAAAGAGCCATGAGTTGAAAGATCTCGTAGTTCAGAGACTTGGCACTCTGGAAGAACTGGGGTGTATTTTGTTCTAGTTCAAGAAATCTCCAAGGCCCAAAGGCTAGAGCCCATATCAACCGTCCATTTGCAAGAACACGTGGACCATTCATTGAGACCCTTCGCAATTTTGCCAGTTCGACACTCCAAAGGACATGTAGAGTTGTGTCACAAAAAGCTATGAAGCCTAGAGCACGGAGTAAATAAAGACCATTCATCAAAAGCGAACGAAAGTGGTCCAATCTATGAATTCAAAGTTCATGCATTTGGAGGAATCTTGCATTTGAAAGGGAAAAAATCCTGTAGCCCAAATTCTTGGAACCTCTGAGAACTGTAGATCTCGGTGTGTGTTTTGAGTTGTTGATTTCTACTGTTGTTCTATTGTTCATGAATTCGACGTTCGGGAGAATCCTATTGTGTTGGTGTTAGAATTCCTGAAGCCCGAAGCTCTAAAGCATCGAAATTCCTGTGGGTTAAGAGCTTAGCCCATGGTTTTGGGCCAAGGTCATGAGGATTCCTCCATTGAAGTGACAAGACCCTCGTGAACCTGATTTTATGTGTAGGAAAGAGGGAAAAGGCATGTGGTATATTTTTTTGAGGGCTCATAGAGGACCCGAGAGATAATTTGTCTCCCTAGTTAGAACATTCCTAGATTGGGAGGTTGCGCAAGCCCCAGGAGGTGGTGGGAGTTTGCATCAAGTGGTATCAGAGTAGATTTTTTTCTATAGACAACAAGAAAAGGAGAAGAAGACAGAGTACTGAGGCTTTGTGTGTGAATAACTATTCATCGGTGTGCAATAGACAACAGACTTTCCAGGAGGGCAGGGAAAGGAGAAGATGTTTATTGAAGGCCATAAGAAATGTCTAAGAGAATACTGCAAGCATAAGAGTAAAGAAGAGATGGACAAAGAGCTCAAGGAGAACTGAGAGGGGCTTGACAGATTGATGCAGAAAATACAACAAGGAAGCTAGAGGTATGAGTGGCCCATGAAGAGGAAAATGAAGTGGCCTATCCAGTAGTTGATTGTCAGGAAGCAGAAGAAAATACTTAGGAGGTGGTTGAGGCAAGTGGAAAACCTCAGTGACACAGAGGAGGATGCGGTTTACATCTGTGAACCAGAAATTGGAGAGAGCCTCAATGGAGGAGAGAGATCAGTCAAAGATATTGTAGAATTCCAGGGGGGAAGAAAAGAGAAGTTAGGTATCCAGGTGGGAAAGTAGGATATGAGACTGTCTGAGAGTCTCAAGAACTCAGAGGAGAGTTCAGATCAACAAGGAGTGTTGAAAAGAGAGGAGGAAGAGGTAGGAGAAAAGCCTCATATGAATGAAGGTTCACGTGGGGTTGCAAACCATGTGAATGAAGATGATGAGAAGTTAAATACTTAAACTCTTGAGGAGGAAGATCAGAGGTGCATTTTGATCATTGGGGGAATTAGTATATTCTTGCCATGAGGAAGTGATGAAATATGTATCTAGAGAAGAGGCCATGGGGCTTAATGTTTTTAAACTTAACAATGCATGTGTTGCAGGTGTAGGAGAAGAAATACAGCCAGCAGAGATTGTCATGGAGGAGGAGAAGGAGAAGAAATTGGAATCTTCCTAAGAAAGGAGAGAAGAAGAAGAGGAGCATTCAGATAAAATTCTCACTCAGTGGGAGAAGGAGTTGAAGATTTTTGAGGATTGGTTAAGAAATCCATAGACAAAAGAAGATTGCCCTAAGGATGCAGTCATGAAGAGTGGAAATGAATTCCAACATGAGGAGCAACTAGAAAACGCTAAATTTATGAAAACATAAAGATATGATAGAAGAGAAAAGGAACTGGCAGAAATAAACTCTCATGGGAGATGGCTAAGAAAAAACTTAGTAACATTGTTGTAGAATTGTAGTTTGTAGTAGATTGGAAAGCCAGAGCCATAGGAGATGAAGTTAGCATGGGAGATCATAATGATCTTTCCTTTGATCAAGATAAAGAGGAGGAGATGCAGCAGAGTAGACCACAAGAGAGGAGTCATCACATAGATAAGTTGGACAAGGAAATAGAGGAGATAATGAGGTTGATGCTGAAGTCAAGAAAAGAGATAGTCAGCGACAAGTGGAGGATGACAAGAGGAGAGCATGTAGAAGCAAGGCAGAGGAGTAGAGGGATAGCTCCAAAATGAAGTTTGGGACCCAGGAGGATCTCAACAGTAGCAGAAGAGGATCCATGAGGAGGAACCCATGATTTTTGTGAGCATAGAAGTATGATGCGGGAGCATCTCTCCAACTCATCAACGTGTCAGCAACTAGCGCAACAATGCACTAGGAGAGAGCGGATCCCAAGAAGAAAGAGAGGTGTTGGCCTTCTCGTTTTGATTTTAAATCTAAAATTTAATGTAATTAAAGTTTGTAAAGGCTAGAGGAAGGCCAATCCATTGTATTGTGTAAGGTTAAATGTAAGTCACCTTTAATAGACCGTAGTTGTACGAATCCTAAGTGTCGCCTCAGATTTGAAGATTGTAAATGAACATTTACTATAGTGGCTTAGTCATAGGGAAGCATTTAATTAGACGTGATAGCACTAGAATAATATGAAGGGAAGGCTCGAGAAGCCCCCTCATGTATAAATGAATGTAATGTATGTCTAAGAGGGGTTGTTAGTTAGTTGTTGAAGAAAGAGTTTGTTAGTTGGTAGTTGTTGAGAGAAAGAACTGAGACTCTATTGCAGTCCAGTCCTGTACACATTGTAAATACCATTCATATTTAATACAAAAGTATATTTCCCTGCATACGAGTTTCTGTGTGTATGTTTTATGAGTTTTATGAATGTGTTTGAAGGTTTACTAAGAATGCATGTTTAGGAATGTTGTGAGTATATCATGTTCCCTTTGCAAAAATTGATAGAATTCTTTGTCTGTAGTTTTCTAAGTGTTCTGGACTCTCACGGCTGTGCAAGGAGTGCACATTAGAGTTGTTAGGAAACTCTAAAAGGCCAGTGCAAGGTTCACAAGAAATCGTTTAGAAGTTTTGTGAGGAGCGCGCCATGTGGGCACACTAGAAATATTTCAAAGCTAATAAGAGATAGTGCAAGGAGTGCACATCAAAGTTATTGAAGACTCTAATGAGCTAGCGCAAGGAGTGTGCAAGAACTCGTTTAGGATTTCTGTGAAGAGGTTTCCAAGTGGGAACACTAGAAGATTAAGATCGAGAGAACGAGCACTTATGCAAGGAGTGTAGAAGGCCGAGAACATTCTAACTTCCAGATTGTAGGAGTGTTGGCCCTGACCAAGTTTTGAGGAACACTTGGTCATATTTGACCGTTTTCGGGACTTCGACAACTTGTTAAAGATGGAGCACAACGCAAAGAAGCTAGACCCCTTTTTGGGTCCTTTTTGGGTTTTGGGGGATAATGTAATGGGAAGGGATGTCGGCCTGTGGGTTTACCCATGCGTAGGCCCACTATTGTATGTATAAATAGATGTATAG
>JASDQU011177280.1:15555-26056 GCA_032191745.1 Picea mariana
GCTAAGTGCTGGTAATGATTGTAAATGCTTTGTGCATATTGTAAGAGGCTAAGTGCAGGATATTGTATAAGGCTCTGTGCTTTTATCACAAGGAAGAAGGATCTATCAAGCTGCACAGATCTTATGTCCTATGCGAAGAGGGATTTGGATGGCTCTGTGTTGTAACTTGATTAACTGAAGCTAATAAAGAAGAATACTTTGTGTACGTAGCCCCAAGGTGGGGGTGAACCATAGTAAATCTGCATGTTGTGCTCTATCCCTCGACCTGATGTGTTTGTATCTTCCTTTGCTAAGTGCTTTGATGTGTTTAGATAGATCAATTTATACTTTGTGCTTCTGAGATATGAATGAATGTTAGATCTGGTATGTAAGATGCTTAGTGCTTGATCTACCGAATCTAATCTATCTTGTTGTGGCTAAGTGCTTAATTTTCTTAGATATAAGTACATATTGCGATGCTCTGTGCTATCTGTGAAGTATCATAAGGGTTGAATATTGATGAATAATCTATGCTAAGTGATTGCTAAGTGTTATAATCATAGATCTGTGTCACAGCTAAGGTTGCAGACACCTGAGTCTTGCAACCACCCCTGCCTCTACCTCAGGTGAGACTTCATCTGCTTCGCAGGTGTTTCTGAAAGGGCCGGTAGTTAAGGTTTTGTTGATGCGTTTTTGTAGCGTTGAACCATGGGTCTCCCCCTGTGCCAACAAATGGTTCCGTTGTCGGGACCTGAAACTATGATTGCTAGGAACTGAGAAGAAGAAGATTTGTGCAAAGATTCATCCTAAAATTGTGAAAGCTCTGTGCGTGGATCTATGCCCTAGTGTGCAATGATCCACTTGATCTGAAAAGCTCTGTGTTGAAGAAGGAAAGACATATCTGAAGGAAATAAGTCAGATCTGCAAGAAAAGAGGTTGATATTGAAAAAAAAGAAAGGGTGAGATCTACAGAAAGAGGTAAGATCTGTAAGCTCTATGCTCTGATAAAGGTAAGAATAGTTAAAAGTTATTAGATCTGGAAGCTTTGTGCCCTGTAGAAGTAAAAGAAGTAAAATTTTTTGTTTCTAAATTATGGATTTAGGTATGCTTGATAGATTTTGTCCTAGCTTGAAAACTAGGGAATTGTTACATGAAAGAACGTTTGATATGAATAGATCAGATAAGAATAATGAAAGATATGTTATAACTATGCATAGAAAGAATTTTTGGACTAACCAATGGATGCAGGATCCTAGAAAGAAATTTTTGCAGGCTATCCATTATGACCCTAGCAAGCAGTACAAGAAAAGTTGGGGATCATTGAAGAGAAAGAGAGGCTTAACTCTTTGTTACAGTTGTAGAAGACCAGGACATATTGCTAAGCAATGCCCTAGGAGAAACCCTAGTTGCCTCTGTTGTAAGGCTATGGACCATAAAGTACTAGATTTCCCTAGAATGATTGCTAGACTTGAAAAGCTGAATATGGAGCAAGAAAAATCTGAAGGAGATCAAGAGACTAAGATTATAGAAGAACCCTAGAAAGAATCAGAGATTTTGTTACTGAAAATGAAAGAAACCATGGATGAACATAAAGATGCTAGTTTGTCAGAGATATTCAAAGAAAAGGAGAAAATCGAAGTAAGAATAGGAGACTTCGACATTGATTGTGCTCTCGATGAGGGAACACAGATGAACATTATGACATAAAGTACTTGGGAAACCCTAGGGAGGCCTGTTATGGTTCCTTCACTAGGAAAAATAGGGTTGTTTAAAGGAAAAATGGTAACCCTATGTGGTAGGATTACCCAGATAGCTATGAGTACCCATGGAGCTTTGACAAAGGAAGAATTCGAAGTTATTAAATTTATTGAGGACCATGCCCCATTTCCATCTTTTTTAGGTAAGATCTAGATTGAAAAAGACCAGATCTGGAGAAAAGAAGAAAAGCAAGCCCTAGAATAGAAGAAGCAAGAACTAATGGAATTTATGACTATAAGGATCACCTACTTGATGGAAGAACAAGAGAATAGGTCTAAGATATTGAACACCAGGGACTTGGATGTTGAAGCTATAAGAGAATTAGAGGAACCACAGAAGACCGAAATACCTAATCCATGTGATGAAGGAGTATTACCCTTGGATCTGAAGAAAGAATCTCAGCATCGCGAACTGACTATGTCGAGAGAAGATAAGAATCGGAATGGAAAAAGGATGACTGAGACGAAGCTCACTGGGAAAAAGGCTAGGAATCTAAGTAAGAAGAAAGACAAGATCGAAAAGTTACAGAAGATTCCAGAGGAAACTTCGCAGAAGGAAAAATCACAGGAATTGTGCTTCGTCGGGATATCAGAACAACGACATATGACACTTTGCCATGGTGAAGAAATATAGCCGTTGGACCAATATAATCGTTCAAATTTTGCCCCAAATGGATAGAAATTCATTAAAGGATCACCAACAGACCGTTGGACCATGCCATAATGGATGGATCAACGTTCATGGAAGCTTCATACCCATTTCAAGCAGACCGTTGATGAATTTCCTATTTAGCTTGTCGCGTCGTTCCTGAAGAACACTTTTTCCAACTGAAAAGTTGAAGCCCGCAGAACTAGTGATTGTCTATAGTGATCATTGCAAGTAGATTGTTCATCCTAGTGAAGTATTTTGAGATCATCGTGACCCCGATTATCTTCTCGAGTGCGTATGTTCAACAAGCTCACCGCACTTGAGGAATCCTTCACAGAGGTCCTTCTCGATTTAATGACTGAAAGAGTCATGTCGGAAAGAAGAATGTCCATTGGAGTCCAAGCATCATTGACGAGAGGAGTACAAGCCTCCTCGTCGACAGCTCGAGTAGGAACATCTCGAGCCAGCGCAGAGAGAAGAACTAAGCATAAGGATGACATAGCCAACGTGAAGTTAGTTCCATCTATCCTACTAGCTTACATACCCCCTCTGAGCAGTGAGAATAACAAGGACAATGTCCCTAGAGACTTTGAATACACCCTAGTCACTGCATATCTACCGAAAGGAGTACTCACCTACCGCACAAATTAAGACAAGGTTACAGCGTTGAAGTTTTGCGACTTCAACTTGGGGGACCGTAAAGTTTACAGCATGCTCACCCCGTATAAGTACTTGACAAGAACTAAGGGAAATAATTCAAATCTCATTCCTCAGCAATGGACGATGAACCTCGTGAAGTCTACTTTGCTCAACGTTATGAAAATACCGCACTTCGGCAGACACTAGGAGGTGAATGTTTGTGTAAAATTGTTGCTAGCAAGTTACCACGGAGGATACCTGTGGTTAGATCATCGCATAACTGTTGATCTGGCACTGATCAATAGAATCATCGGGCTTAGCATGCGGGGCCCTGATCCCCATGAGTAATATCCTGGAAAGACCGCAGACTGCGCTCTTGCGCAGAAGATCAAAGAAGCCTATGGCGATGTTGAGAAAGGTGCGAGAGGCTACAAGGTAGCTTCTATTGAAAGTGGCGCAGTGGGCCTCGCATGCCAACTGATCGCAGGGAAGTTGGTATGCAAGAATCGACCAATACAATTATCTAGCTTTGTAGTTGACCTCGTAGGAAAGTGCATAGAGGGACTACAGATGAACTGGGAAAAGTACCTGGTGAATCAACTGGAGATTGACTGCAAAAAAGCTGAGGATCAGGGGCATGAATTCCATTTTAGCTTGCTCCTGATACTGATCACTTTTGTTGCATGAGATCTACTGGAAGGTGAAACCTTCCTGGACCTTGACCCCTTTGATCCACTAGCTACGAATTTCAGTACATTATGGTACTCGAATGACATGAGCAAGCAATGGAAATCAAATTTCATTTTCCACACGTACTATAACCAATTGAAAGAAGCCATAAGGAGTGAACCTCGCATAACCCCGAACACTTTACAGAGATTCTGACCTCTGATAAAGTTTAGCGCAGACCGCCACTTTATATACCTAACCCCACGCGTTGATGAGCACCAGGAACAACTTTAGTCCTATTATAAGCTGACAAAATAAGACCTCGAAGAGATCACCAAGGAATGGTCGGCGGACCTCCTGCAGAGAAAGGAAGAGGAGCATAGGGATAGCTCCAAAATGAAGTTTGGGACCCAAGAGGATCTCAACAGTAGCAAAAGAGGAGCCATGAGGACGAGCCCATGATTTTTGTCAGCATAGAAGTATGATGCAGGAGCATCTATCCAACTCATTAGCTTGTCAGCAACTAGCGCAACAGTGAACTAAGAGAGAGTGGATCCCAAGAAGAAAGAGAGGTGTCGACCTTCTCATTTTGAGTTTAAATCTAAAATTTAATGTAATTAAAGTTTGTAAAGGCTCGAGGAAGGCCAATCCATTGTATTGTGTAAGGT
The DNA here is from genome assembly GCA_032191745.1 of Picea mariana. Taxonomy (NCBI): domain Eukaryota; kingdom Viridiplantae; phylum Streptophyta; class Pinopsida; order Pinales; family Pinaceae; genus Picea; species Picea mariana. The sequence goes on from JASDQU011177280.1 coordinate 19,917, forward strand.
TAAATGTAAGTCACCTTTAATAGACCGTAGTTGTATAGATCCTGAGCATTGCCTCAGATCTGAAGATTGTAAATGAACATTTACTATAGTGGCTTATCCATAGGGAAGCATTTAATTAGATGTGATAGCACTAGAATAATCTGGAGGGAAGGCTCGAGAAGCCCCCTCATGTATAAATGAATGTAATGTATGTCTGGGAGTGGTTGTTAGTCAGTTGTTGAAGAAAGAGTTTGTTAGTTGGTAGTTGTTGAGAGAAATAACTGAGCATCTGTTGTAGTCCAGTCCTATACACATTGTAAAGACCATTCATATTTAATACAAAAGTAGATTTAAATATGTGGGTGAACCATGATAAATATGTGTGTTGTGCTCTGTGCCTCGACTTGATGTGTTTGTCTCTTCCTTTTCTAAGTGCTTTGATGTGTTAATACATATCTATTTATGCTTTGTGCTTCTGAGATATGAATGAATGTTAGATATGGTATGTAAGATGCTTAGTGTTTGATCTACCGAATCTGATCTATCTTGTTGTGGCTAAGTATTGAATTGTCTTAGATCTAAGTACATGCTGCAATGCTCTGTGCTATCTTTGAAGTATCATAAGGGTTGAATATTGATGAATAATCTATGCTAAGTGATTGCTAAGTGTTATAATCATAGATATGTGTCCTATCTAAGGTTGTAGACACCTGAGTCTTGCAACCACCCCTGCCTCTACCTTGGGTGAGACTTCATCTACTTCCCAGGTGTTGCTGAAAGGGCCGATAGTTAGGGTTTTTTCGGTGCGTTGTTGTAGCGTTGAACCCTGGGTCTACCCTTGTGCCAACAGGGAGAAGCGCAAGGAGTGCTCCCACACTTCCTCTGAAGTGGTGAACAAAGATCAGGAAATGCATCACGAGCAGAGGCCAAGGATTCATCCCTGTAGAGGAGAAATCAAAGGTGAAACCTTGGAAAAAAAACATTGAGGAAACCTTCATTAGAAGGGAAGTGAAGTTTCTCTAGAGGAGGAGACACAAAAGCCATTGGATTGGTTGTGAGGTTCAATATGGGTAATTAGATATAAGTCCAGACAGGAGGAAGAGCACATAAGGAAAGAGAACAAATCCCATCCATCGGATCTGAGCATGAGTATCAACAACTGTTGGATCCAATTAAGTAGTGTGAGCGTTAACCCTTTAAGCCCTTCAGACTTCATGAATTCAGAAATTTTCGTGTGTTCGTTGTGGAGGAGACAAATCTCCCGAAGTCTTGAGAGTTATGAAGTTAATATGGACCATTGGTAGAGGAGTAAACATGTCCACAGATCAAGCGTGATTCAGAAGTCTGGCAGTCCGAGAAAACTAAGATGTTATTTCGTAAAGGGAAGAAAGTCTTGAAGCTCTAAATTCCTGTAGTAAATCCTAACCATTGATGGCAGAGCCACGTGTCAGCAGATAGAGCCACGTGTCAACAGATCTCATAGTTCGGAAAAATGGAACTCTGGAAGAACTGGGGTGTATTTTGTTCTAGGTTGAGAACTCCCAAAGGTCGGAGCCCATCTCAACCATCCATTTGCAAGAACATGTGGACAGTTGATTGAGACCCTTCGCAAGTCCTCCAGTTTGACACTCTGGAGAAATTTTAGAGTTGCATCATGAAAAGCTACAAAGCCCGAAGTGTAGAGTAAATAAAGATCGTTCATCAAAACAGAATGAAATTTGTCTAATCTATGAATTCAAAGTTCCCACATTTGGAGGAATCGTGCATTTGAAGGGGAAAAACTCTTGTAGCCCGGAGTCTCGGATCCTCTGAGAATCGTTGATATCAGTGCATGTTTTGAGTCATTTATTTCCACTGTTTTTTGATTGTTCATGAATTAGGTGTTTGGTAGAATCCTATTGTGTTGGTGTTATAATTCTTGAATCCCAGAGCTACGAAGTGTCAGAGTTCCTGTAGGTTAAGAGCTTAGCCCACGGTTTTGGCCCAAGGTCACGAGGATTCCTCCCCTGAAGTGACAAGACCCTCACAAACCTAATTTTAAGTGAAGGAAAGAGGTAAAATGCCTATGGTATATTGTTTTGAGGGTTCAGAGAGGACCTGAGAGTTAATTCAACTCCCTAGTTTGAACAATCCTAGATCGGGAGGTCGCACGAGCCCCAGGAGAAGGTGGGGGTTTGCATCACTCTCACTCCTTCATTGATCGATATTGGGACTTAATCAACCCATATCAATCTCGGGAAGGTCCTTTGATCATATTTTCACTACTTTAGACCCAAGACCTAATACACCTAGGCTAAGTTTAAGGAATGTAGTTTTTGTTTGTTGATTTATTCTAGGTATTTTATGGTGCATGCTTCTTTGTGTATTTGACCTTAGGTTGTGTCTGTCCTGTCAATTTTGGATCGTTGATTCAAGTTGCTTGAACAATCTCTTCTCCATTCAAGAAGTACTCATTGTATTTCATCTGAAAGCATGGAGTCACCTCCAAGAAGGTGTAGCATTGATAATTCTAGTTCTTTGAATTGGTTTGTGAGACTCAACAATATGTGGAAAATATTGTGAGGGAAGGTCTGATCGACGAAGCGCTTGAAGCTCAAGGATTTTTGAGGAATTTGGATGGTCGTGTTCAAATTCTCGAGGGTAATCCTTTACCATATAACAATATCAGTCCATTCGATATTGAGGATCTCACTAATTTAGCTCCTGTGAAATTTAACCCTCTTCTTTCTAAGCTTCTCAGTTCTTCACCTTTGCACGCTCGGGTCCATGATAATCCAAGTATTTAGTGGCCAAAAATAGACAATTATATGAGTTTATTTGGGTCGGGGGGAATTCACACCCCCACTTTGACAATCACTATCAGAGGCCTTACTCCTACCATCTATTCAACACTGAGTATTGTCCCACATGTCTCATCGAAGTGGAGTAGTTATAACTTCTTCGATTATTCCCAACAATGGGATGGGACTGCAACCCTCTACCTCATATGGTGGAGGTGAAATCTCTTTTAGAATGTTGACTATCAGGATGTTTCATGTGCCAACTAGTTTTTCTCAGATTTTGCCTAGTCTTAATATGTCTAGAGGGAGTTCTTCCACCCCTTTTCCTACTTTTCCATGGGGATGGGGGAATATCCCCACATCTACGCTGACACTCAGAAGTGGAGCCTTTCCATCATCCAAGTTTCCCAATGGGAACCAACCTTCACAAGGATTTGGTATCCCAATGGGAAGGGTATTTTCTTCAATGGGGATGCCAATGTGGAGCAATCCTTTCCCAGTTCATGGAAACAAGGAATGTGACGCCTTTTCATCTACCACAATTCCTTTAGGGAGCAATCCATTTCCTTTTTTCCTAAACCCAATGTATAGAGGTATTCCTCCTTGTGTTCAAGCACCATCTACTTCCTACCAACAACTTGGACAACAAACCTACAACCATTGTGTGCCTAGTGGCAATTATTTCCAAGGAAAATCTTTCATGGGTACCAACTAGATGATGGTTTAGAACCCTAGAATTTGGAACTCATCCCATCTCCATTTTATTGCAAGGTTGAATCTACCTGATTTGATGAAACTCACAAATGAACCTATGATGGATAATGTGAATTGGCCCCCAATTCCCACTGAATTTCCTTTAGATATTATGAAATTCAAAGGTAAGGCTGGTGAGGATCTAGGAAACCATGTGATGAATTTCCATCTATGGTGTTCTTCCATCTCCCTGATGGATGACTCCATTAGGATGAGATTGTTTCAACAGAACCTGACTAGCATAGAAACGAAATGGCATATTGAGATTCAATAAGACTCTTTTCAAATGTTTTATTATCTTTCCTTGACTTTCTTGAACCATTTCCAGTTTCATGTTCAGTACAACTCTAAAACCAAACTCTTTTCCATATTTTGGAAAGATGATGCCACTCACATTTTTTATCATATGTAGAAATGGTGAAGGTGATAAAAGATTATCAAAGCTCTGATTCTATAAGAATTATTGCTGGAGTGGTTTCTGATGTCTCTGTGTCCTTATATTTCAAAGGATGTTACCCTTTCAGGGGTCATGACTAAGGAAGAGGCCATAATCAGGGCCCAACAATTAGACTTGGTGTACTCCCACTCTAGGTTCTTGTCTAAAAATTTTCCTAATGTGTTGAGTCTGGGTACTGAACCGACAAAGACCAAGTTAGGACCACATGTTGATGCCATGGTCGGTTCCATTGACAATGCCATCACTAATCAGATGAGACAAATGTATCTTCATCCATTTGCATCCCAATATGACACCACCTCTACCTCTGCTCCTCTCCAATCCTCTAATGTCGACTTAGTGCAGAAATCCAACCCAAAGGGTAACCAACATCCCAGAGGAAAGAAGCACAAAAAATATAAGAAGGGTGGAGGAAATAACACATGAAATTATAACAATGCTAGTGGGGGGAAGAAAGAGAAGAAGAAGATTAAGTTTCCTTGCAATATTTGTAAGGAGGACCACCTTAATCATCAATGCCCCAAGCTAGAGGTGGCCCAACGCTTGTTGTCACAATGTGATTCGCAATAGCCTGCTATGTTAGATAACCCTTTTCCTCCTCACGGCCAACAATTGGTCATTGGTTTCCAACCTAACTATGATGCTTCACAAGGGGCAACTAGGGATCCCCTCCGTAAGCAGGAAACCTGGAGAATGTTTACATATGTGAATGGAACATGGATATACATACATGGGCTCATAATTGATCAAGGGATCAAATTTTGCTCAAAAATTTAAAGTGCTCGGAATCGCTTCAAACCAGACGATAGCATAGGCCTCGTCGTTGTGAACCCAATGCAACTCGTTTCGTCTCAAATGGACGTCGGGAGCGAGAGATATAGTGATTTGTTCATTAAGTCAAACAGGCAAAAACAATTGATGCTGATTGTACAGTCTATACAGTACATACAGGTTGACGTGGCAGAGCTGTACGACTGTACGTGTGGTGATGTGGCAGTTTATTATTGGATGACAGGTGTTTAAATGGGAAGACAACACGTGGCACAGTTTGAGCGAGTGGTTGGATGCCACGTGGCCCAATTAGGGGCTGCCACATGGCACCCTGGTAGTGGTTGTCATTGTTGTTTGTTAAAATGTATGGAGTCTGTGGGGTTCGACCCCCGGACCTCCCCACCGCATAACACTTCACAAACTCCAATAACCAATCGGGCTACCACTTATGCCTTGACATATATGTGTTTCAGATTTAATATAAAGTTGATTGTTGGTATGGTTTTGGGCCACGACCGGGCCAGGCCTAGCCCAGCGCTTGGTCGTGCGCTTTCATATATATGTGACCATGGTTATGTGTTATGTATTGGCATGTGCACATTTTATAATATGGTTCCAACGGTTATAACTCCCGACAAGTGTTATGTTATCATTTGATATGGACGGAGCCCCATTTGTTTAAGCGCACGGTCCTATGACCCATACGCCCAGGTGCTAGGCGGTTAGGGGCTGGCGCACCCTTAACCGTCCTACAGTTTGCACCATTGGCGTGGTTGCGCCTAGTGCTGGGTTTTCATGCTTTATATTGTGTGTGTGCCAGGTTCACACAACAAGGGTGCAATTTGTAGATGCAGAGATAACAAGCTTGAAGAGGGAGACTTCCAGGAGGCCTAACTTCTTCGTTTTTCGACCGATTGAGGTGTCGAAAGAGCCCAGACAGGGGTTTTTGGATGCTTTGAAGCCATTGGAGTAGTTGTTTTGTCAGTTTGAGCATTGTAAGACATGTTTTTGAGCACTTTTGAGCAATTAATAATAATGATCCATTGGAAGTTGGACCAGGAGATGTAGCCCAAGAGAGGGGTGAAATCCTTTATCAATTGTTGTGTTTGTGTGCTTATGTTCATTGATTATGCTATTGTCTATGTGTATTTTGCATAAGTAATCCCTTAATCTATGTGTTTCAAACTGATCCTTTTGCTTTAAACACATAACATTTACATTGCAAATAATTTCAAGTATTTCAAGGCTTCTTCAATTTTAGATCAAGTTGGTATCAGAGCACTGGTTTTTGAAGACTTGATTGTTTGCAAGTTTTGTTTCTGATGCTCACAAGGTTGAAACTCACAAGAGGAGAAGGTCAACTTGTGGAGCCAAGTTCTCATCCGACAAGGAGGAAGCAT